>QTSX02006584.1:0-159885 GCA_014839935.2 Entomophthora muscae
TGTCTTCAATATATCATCCTTATTCAGCTTACACAGAAGAGTACCTTTAACCATCTGATTGGTGATCTATGAGGTATCTGTGAGTGTACTTCTTGTAAAGATCTTTGAAATCTTCATCTTCCTAAGGCAGGCTTGGAAAATGGAAGTAGCATTCTTAAATTGCACATCCAAAGAATTTCTAAATGCTATTGATGGTTGGCCTCAAAGTTAAGTAGGACTAGATTTGTATTTCTTGAGTATTATTGAGGCAACATGATCCCTTCAGGTAGCCTTTCTGATCAAGTGGGCTTGGTTTCATGCTCCTCAAGTACTATTTTCTGTATCTCACTCTTGATGATTTTTAGAGCATGGACTGGTTCAGCTCATGAGGCAGTATATGAGAGTCTACACTTTCCCCGTAATTTCTGCATGAATGACCATAAATGGTTAGAGATCTTAAATCAGGGTAACCATCAAGGTTGCATCAGATAACCAAGACTCACAGTTATCTAAGCTTTAAGATGACTCTTGATTGCATATGAGCATTTTCTCATCAACTTCATTTGTGATCTTCATGCAGAGAGGAATAGGAACTCATCATTAGCATATAGCTTGATCATCAATGACATCAAACCTTTGCCATTTCTGGATTGTTGACTATATCTCCTCTCCTATTTTGTGTTATTGTCAGGGATCCCATTACATGAAGGTTCTACAGACCACAGGCCTGGACAGCCTGCGGCCCGGCAGGGAGGGGCCCACCCGAGATTGGGGCTAACTTTACAATATAAGATAAAGTTTTGCCCAGGAGAGCTCAAGGTCCACTGGTAGGTACTATAGAATCTATCAGGCTGTTAAGAGTGATGTACATCACTCTAAATATCTGAGTGGAAGTTTGGATTCATTAAGTAACAAATTCTTGCGGGTAAGTTAGGGCTGTGGGGTGAGAGGCGGGTCATTGGGACCAAATACGCGGGCAGGTAGTTGTACTTGTTGCGGAATAACGGGGGAGGTCTAGTATCTTGTTACCTTTCCGTAGATATTTTTGGTCTCTCTAGTTCTGGCCTCATGGGGTTGTAGATTAGGATTTCCTCTAGGATGAACTCCAAATACGCAGGGTTGGGGGGTACTTGGTGAAATTTACTGGGCTGTAAGAAGCTCCTGGTGGATGTTAAAGGTCAGGCGGCTGGTCCGCGGTTTCTTGGGGTTGCTGGGTGTGAGGTGCAGAACTGCAGGAAGTAGACTGTAGATGAAATAGAACTAATATCAAATATGGAATAACCTGGTTGAACCAAAGGTTCATGTCACTTTATTGCAAGAATGACAATGGGCATCTTCCTGACAGTCCAGGGTATAAGTATGCCCATCAGTCATGGGAAAACTTTTACAAATTTCTCTGGCCCAGGTGTTACTGTTTACCAGGTTTTTCCAGTCCTTGGTGGCCTCCATAGCAGGATTTAATTAATTGGCTGGTTCAAACTGAGAATACTCAAATTTCCTTGTTGGGTTGTGGGGTTGGTCATCTCTGGGTGGCCTGCGTTTATTGGGAAGTTTCTTTATTTCCTTTTCTGTGAAGACCCAAGTTATTTCAGGTTCTATGGCTAGGCCCGCCTGCTGATTAGTCGAGTTAACAGGAACCTTTAATGTGGGGTTGTTGATGTAGATGATTTTGATTCATCCAGCTTTAGAGGGTTTTTCAAAGTCAAATACTGCTCTGGTTTGAGCCCAAAAATCTGCAGGTAGCCGGGCAGCTGGTCTTGCGGGCTGGCAGCCCGCGGGGTGTCAGGGTTCAAATCCTGTAGTTGAGGCTTTCCAGTAAGCATGGTCAATAGGAGTTTGTCACTTGTGACAGTTATGAACCTGATAAGTTGATTATAAGTATGAAAGATGATTTATGGGGGCCATTTAGATTTGATAGGGCATGGTTGGCTATATCTGAGAAGGACATATTTGAATTCAGTTGGATGTTGACTATAAGGTACAATGTCACAAATAACATTTCAATACTTGTATTGAAAACCCAAGAGTCAAACTCCAGTCCTCAGAAATATCTTGCACCAACCAGAATAGAAGGGAGCCCGCCGGCTTGCCAGCGGCCAAGACTGAGAGTTTAATGTCTGCCTTGAAAACCCTGGAATCAACCCCTAGCCCTCAGAAAGCAAACCAAGTCACCCAGGACCTGCCAACCCGTTGAATCACATATTCAAGTTGTTAAATAACCCCACAATCTGCCGGCTTAATAATGAGGATTCCCTGAATGATTGTCAGATTGCCGCCAAACTGGTGCCACTGAAGACCCAGACCTTCACAGGGGACGTGGCCTGTCTAAAAGGAAGTTGGGACAAGGCCTACTAATAGCCATGTCAATAAGCACCAGCTGCTGCCAGTCTTCAGTCCAGAATGAGTAATGTAATTGGCCAGTTCAAGTGATATTATGAACAGCAGCAGCAGAACAAAGTGTTACCACTTCTGTTCACCAGAGCAAGCACAAACAGGATCTGTTGCCCTCAAAAGCCTAAGCCAGGATCCATGCCCTGCCAGTGCCTTGTCTGCAAACCTGAAACCCGCAAAAAATTGAAGAAGCAAAATCACATGGTATAAAAACCCCAGTGGTTAAGGTGATGACCATATCATCATTTTTGATAAGAAAGTTTTTGAACCTTTGGTTCAATCAAATTCTACCTTATTTAGTTTTAGTGATCTTTCATCTCAACTTGGGTCAAGTGGACCACCAGGCAACCACCCACTCTAGAGACCAGCCTGCCAAACTGCCCCAGGCATTATACTATCCCCCTGGACCACCCTTTAGACCTGTGAATTTCACCAAATACCCTCCAAGCCCTGCCTACACCAAGTTCAACTTGGAAAACATACTCCTTGCCAACCCTTTGGCAAGAACTAGAGATACCAAAACTATAGGTTGCAAAGGAAAGTGGTACATTAGGCCCCCAGATGTTCAAAGACAAGTACAATTATCTACCTGCCTACTTTGTGCCCATGACACCTCCCTTAACCCTGAGACCAGACCACCCAATAGAACCTGCTGCCGCAGCAGAGACAACATCCACCTAACTGTTTGGAGTACTCTATATTACTTTGAAAGGATGGGTGGACTCCATGATCCCTAACTCCAGACCCTGGTCTTTACTTGGGCAATCCTTATCTTACATTATCAAGTTAGCACTCATCTTATGATAGGCTTTACCCACTGGCCTGGCAGTACCCTGTCCTGAGTCACCTAATGATTCTACCTATGCCTGGCTTCCTGACATACGCTCTACTAGGCGCTCAAACAGATCTTTAGGAGGAGGATGCTCATGATCTTTAGGTGTAGTTTTTAGGAGTTTAAACCTGAGAGTCAAAGCCATTGAAGGGGATCCTTCAGGCTCACACTTATATTGTTTCAGGGCACCAGATCTAATATATTATTGCTATAAAAATAATAGCCTTCATACACAACAACTGGTCTCTCCTGTGCATTGAGCATGAAGAAGAATGTGGAAAACTCACCTGAGATGGTGAAATTTCCATCCTTTTCACAGAAGTTCTTGATTTTCTCTGGCTCAAAGCCAGAAACTTCCTTCTTAGCCCAAATTTTGATTAACCTTTCATTATTTTAGTTGAAGTTGCTGTTGATTTTGATTTTTAGGTGGTCTTAGGGTAGTTTCCCCCTTATTCTGAGTATCACCTTAATTTGAAGCTTCTTTTTCATCATCTTTTGGTGTTTCATCTTGGTCTTCTTGGCACTTTCTTATTTCTTATTCCTGTCTTACTTTGAATTATATCTCTTGATGGGAGTGTCATCCCAGCACTGTTGTAGAAGGACCTGTCTGAGGAACTGCTGGTGGGTATATCTGATAGCAATCTTTCAGAAGATTGGCTGGCTTTTGGCTTTTTGGTGGTTGATTCCTTGACCTTTTTTTGCTGACTTGAACTGCTTTTTGTAGTACATATCTGAAAAAATTATTGATTTTTAAATATCTATATTTTGAAAAAATGTGACTTTTTAATTTTTAATTTTTTTATTGATTTTTTATTGCCTTTTTAAGTTTTTCTTTGTTAAATTATCTCAGGCTTACTATTAAAAGCTTTATTATTCTTTCTTTAGATTTAGAGGGTTTAAGAAAGTTTTTTGTGACAATTTTACAATGTTATTGCAAGCTTTGTTAATATTTTTTATTGGGGGTTTATAATAAATTTTTGAGGGTTTGATATCTGTTTATTTTGATTTTGATTTTATTACGCTTTTTAATGATTATTTGATTTCAAACCCTAATTTATAATATAATTTTTGCACACCTTTTTTGATTTACAAAAAATCAGGCTTTAGTTACTTTAGTCTAGAACTCTTTGGAGTTTAATAATTGACAATGCTTGAAGTAGTTAATTCTTGTGATTTGACAGATAAATACTTCACAAAATCCAAAAAATTAACTAGCATCTAAAAACATAGTGTCTTAGACCTTATTTTTTAAGTTTCTTTAATGAAATTTATTATTAATTTTAATCTAGTATTGATAATAATATGATAACTTTTTTAAATCCTTTAAAGCAAATGCTATTATTTTTCCCTGTTCAATTTTCTAAATACAGTAGTTTTAAAGGCTATGGCAACAAGTAAAAATGATTCAGATTTAAACAAAATGAACTCAGATGTAAACAAAATTAAAATTAAACAAATTTATATTTATTTAAAATAGATTTGGATTCATTTCAATTTTGTTTAAATCTGAATTATTTTGGCTTGTTGCCATAGCTTTCAAAACTACTGCATAATTTAAAAATTAAAAAATTAAATACCACATGTTTGGAAATTTAACTTCCATGTATTGAATTTGTTTTACCTAGCTAGAATGGTTTATAATCTGGAAGAGGGAAACCCTTTAATCCGCCAGCCTGCCAAGCTATGTTAGGAGATACTAATCTCAGAAGCCTTGACCTATGGACACTAGAACAACCAAGATTAAACAAGGTCTATTAATTGAGACCAATCTCTATTTGGCTATAAATAATCCAGAGCCCTCTAGTGCCCCAGTGGGTTTTTAATATGTAGGATTTTAATAAAGGCACCTTAATGCTTTAAATATTCATTAATAATAAGAATATTCAATAGTAATTTGCACTGGCAGCCCGCCATATCCACTGAAAATATTGAGGCTTGAAAGGGGCCTCCACTTCATTGAATAAATGAATCTAAAAATAGAATAACTGATTAGAATCACCACCACTGGAAGGCCAATCAATTGCTTATAACTATGATATATAGACCCTGTGCTGGGAACTATGCAGATAATTAGATGGATGCCTGACTCTGGGATTTGATGCTGGTAGTCTGGGAATGTAAAGACAGCCTGAGCAAGAGTTAGAAGCAACAGATGAATATATTGGCAAGAGGACACCAGTCCTATAAAAGCCCTTCTATGGGACTAATGTAAGGAAGAAAATTCAGACTTAGAACCTGTAGAAAATCTTCACATTAGACCAGCAATCCAATCTTGAGGATCTTTGTCAGTACTCTGGGATACTTGTAAGCTACTTCCAGTACACATTACTGCTCTTAGTTTAAGTAGCAACTTAGACATGCAATTTCTGTTGACTCCCTTGATTGCTGACCTGATGCTGCTGAATCAAGGACCTCCAAAGAACATCACAAGTAACAGCTTGCTTTCATAAAATCCCATCAACAACCCAAATGAAAAAACCAGACTTATTTCTATTAAAGCAAATAAAAAAGGACTATAAGTTCCAATAGCAGAGCCAAAGGCTCTGACATTGTACAAAGGTATTTTTTATTAATGTAAGTTTAACCCCAGCTTGAATTTATTAGGGCCAATATAAAATTTGGTTTTTTAACTGGTATTAAATTTAATTCAGTTTTTGAATTCATTTATATATTTTTATACAATAAAATAAATTTTAGTATATGATAGAAAATTAGATAGAAGAATAATAAAGGCAGAATATAATACTGCTCCTTAAAAAGCTAATGGATGAAGAGGGCAAAAATATAGATAACCACCTTCTTAGACTGTTCCTTAGTAGTGCCAGACTCATAAGTGACATTAACATCAACTTAAGTAGGGATACATGACCTTTTCCACCCAAATCATAACTAGATTGCTTCCATTGATAGCAAGAATAAGTTATTTATGACAGTGTGTTAGTAAAATTGACCTTTTTTGGGCTTCCAAATATAATGTTCTCGTCAGGTATAATTAATATTACTATTCTCCATGAGCTTTAAAGCAGATAGTGAAACGTACATGATCTTCATATCTCTTTATCCCAAAATTTGGTTCAAATGTAAGGGCTGCAATTACCAGGAGTGGGATAGCTGGGAGAAAACCTCCTAAAAGCTGGTTCATTTGGTTCTTATTTTAACAGTTGGTGTTATTTTTGTAATTTAAAATTAATTCTAGAGATGGTTGAATTTGGCCTTTATATATAAGGTTAGGAGTTTTTATGGGGAAACAATACCTGCTTCAATTCTGATAGCTGTGTTTCCAAGAAAATGACAAAAATTTAAATCTACTTACATTTAAATATAGATTAAGAATTAAAATTTGTGACATCTGTTGGAAGTGGTATTGTGGTAAATTGTTGTTGGGATTGAAGTGGGCACCAAAATAATTGGTTGGATGTAGGGTGAGGGGTCACAGCAATTGTGTGAACACAGAGTCACAAAGCTTTTTTTAGGGTTTTAAATTAGGTTATTGCAACTGAACCAGTTATAGTTCAGTAGTTGGATTTAGGGAAGACAGAAGTCCTAAGGGAAAGGACATAGAATGAGGATAAAATAATAGCTTTATTGGGAAGCAGCAGTTAATATAATAAAAAAGAAAGCCACTAACCCACAAGGGAGTGGTATTGTGGCAGGATCCAAGTATGATGTGAGCAGCAAATATCTAATTTAGGGATCACTGCCTGGAATTGGCTACACTTCTAATTTGGGAATATTATCTGCTTTTTGCCATTGGCAGCAGAATATCCTGTGCTGTTAAACATGTCACAAGGCAGCTCTATGAGAGCCCTCTATGTATTATAAGACACATTGGCAGGTAAGGTGTTGATCCTGGTTGCAACAAGGCTACAAAAAAGTCAGTGTGGATTTGTGCCACAATTTTTGGAGTAGGTCACAGTTTGTGACTCACTTCATTGTTTAGATCACAAAATATAAAAGGAAGGTGGTTTTGTAATACCCCAAAACTGTGGATACTACTTGCAGCAGGTATGGTAGTAGGTTAGCAAATTGGAATCCAGTCAGGGCGGTGATGATGGGATATATGGTCATCAACCAGCAGAAGATCTTAGTGTGTACATTGTATCTTCCAAAGCTCCCGGCAAATTAGGTCAATGTAGTACATGGAGGTGTACACCGTAATGGAGAGCGTGGAATGTGGAGACACCAGGGGAGGCCAGGGTCCAGTATGGGAGGAGTTCAGTTGGCCAGGATTGTAATGAGGGTTATGGCCTAGTCCTTCTGGAGAGGGCCCAAAGAACTCTGATCCCTGTTGGTAGCCTCCAATCCCAAGGAAAGCTGTGAGCACAGCTGTGAAGATGAGATGGTTCATCTTCCTTGGATTGGAGGAAAGTTGGCTGGGACTGACAATTAAGTTGACTTAAGTTTTAAGTAGAATTTCACTTTATTGAGGGTATTAAGCTCAATAATATCACAAGCTATTACTGAGGAGGGATTCTTTATTTATAGTGCTTCCCACTTGCAAAATTTTGCAAGTGGGAGTGAAAGCAAGGGATTGGGGATCCCAGAAGTTTGGACAAGGTGATTGGGAATTGGGATTTGAGGAAGTGGCCAAATTCTTGTTTTTGGCAATCTGCTGGGGGTTTGGCCATTCCTGCCTGGAGCCAATGATGTTCCCTGGTTATGAAGTCAGGTGATGAAGATGGCTCATGGGACTTTCCAAATCTATTTTTGGGTTGGAAAGTTCAGTTTGGCTGGGGTCTGGACTCAAGCATGTGGTGTGGTCCTCTGAATCCCATTGGTTTGAAGTCAAATTATTTTTAACTTTTGAGACCTGATTTGTCCTATCTTCTGGAAGTTCAAAATAGGTTTTGGAATCTGAATTTTGGTTTTCCCTTTCTTCTGCAGGGCAGAAATTATTTCCTGTATTTTTTCCTGCAATCAGGTACTTTTTTGATTGGCCGGGCCCTGGCTGGCGGGTGGGTGGGGGGCTTGCATGCGGGCCTGCTAGTGCCAGCCTGGGCGGTGGAGGTTCAGCAGGCAAGCAGGGGTCGGCAGGAGGCCTGCTGGCGGCTGGCTGGGTGTGGGGAGGCTGGCGGAGGGTGCTGGCAGGCATGGCAGGCGTCAGCACGGTGGCGGTGGGCGTCTGCCCAGATGATAAATTAATCTGGCACCTATTAAAATCTGTTTTTTCCCCCAATTTGATTTTTATTTTCCCCAGATAAAGGGGGGAATTCTTCATCAAATTTTGCCTCTTTAATTGGGCATTTTCCTATCTTTTCCCAATATTTTCTTTCATTCAGAATTTGATTTATGTCAGGAATATTACTGACAGGTTTTCAGGGATGAAAGTGATGCTTTTGTTTGTGTAAGGCACTGGATGATAAATTAGAGCATTTTAATTGTTGAATTTTATTTTTTTACTACAGTTTATTACAAGCTTTATATAGTATTATCTCAAATGATACTTTTTATTGAACCACAGCTTCTTTAGCTAATTATATTAGAATACTAATTAAATAAATGAATAAATAGTTATTTCAGCTAAAAGGAATAGTTTATGTACTTATAATTGGTATTGCAACACATAGCCACATGAGATTGTGCTTGGTCACATCACAATTCATGCAGATTTGTTTTGTGACTTTAGGAGCAGGTCACAAAATGTACCAGTTACAGTTGTGATGGGTGAAGCTTGGTCACTACACAATCTTGACTATTTTAATGCCCGTCACATCTCTAGTTGGATGGTTCAATTTTAAGGGTACCACAGAGCAAGGCCAACTCCGCAGCTTTAACATTGAGCCATTAAAAATCCAAAAGCACCCTTTATCTTGATCCTTTGTATATTTTAATGCCACATTGACCCTAAACAATCGGCGATAAACATGGATGGAAGCAGGTCCAGCCAATTGATCTAAACCGCTATTAAAATGACATTTCTTAAGGCCAGAGGCAAAGTTAGGAGCTCAGGATTTGGTTTCACGTGGTTTAGTTCGTGTTTATCGGTCGGTGCCATCAATCCAATTCATTCTGCGCTTCTTTGATGCCAACATCCAGTCTGACAGCCAGGAGTTATGTTTCGATCTTTATTTTAAATAAATATATTGAATTAAATTTGAATGTTTGTGTTGATCTTAGTTGCGGATTTCTTTTAAATCGCTGATCCAACATTGTTGTGGGTTATAAAAAAGCTCAGTGACACCTGAGAACATAGTAAACTTCCTGGACACCCAATTTTTGCCATGAAAGAATTTAGTTTAAATTATTAGTGGCACCCCCATGTAAGAAAGATATTGGCCAGGTGATGGAGATCTGGGAGTAGGGCTGCTTCGGCCAAGCCCCGGGCAGCCGCGGCCAGTTTTTGGCTCCTGGCCTCTTCTTTGAAAGATTTATTTCAATATGCTTAAATATATTATACTTCCGTTTTAGATGTAGCGGCCAAAAGCCGTTAGCTAGCCGGGGCTGAGCCGAAGCATCCCTATCTGGGAGGTTTGGTGGAACCTGCTTTGTAATCTTGCCATTGATAAATCTGGAGCTTGATGTTGGAAAACCGGTTTATTTTGGAAATCGCAGTTATATATATGCTTTCCTATCAGGCAACCGTTGAAGATAAGATCTAGTGAATAGCTACATAACGCTTTTGATAAACTATACAAGCTCTAAATATTATAAGCATAGGCTAAGATGAAGACTAGTACATCAACCTTGGATATTGCTGATATGGGAAGATATAAAGACAATCCCTTTGATATACCAACTATTTATGTCTATGGTCTGCAGGAGAAGATCTTGCTTTTTATTAAGGAAGTCAGTGGGATTTCGCTCAAGGGCCGCCTTGCATGCCTGCACGAATTCCGGCTCCGCAGCACTGATGTTGGAAGATGGGTTTGCGATGTTTCGCTGATAAAGAACACGTACAAAAACGTCAAGCTCTCTGAAATTACCGAAGTCCCCTTTGTAAGCGAGATTTATGACCCTCAACATGCAGCGTCTGTAGTGGCGCAGGCCCAGCGAGCCATCCTCAATCCAAAGTTGGACCTGACAGAGCTTAGAAAAGTTTTACCTAGCACAACAGAAAATGTCAACAATGAGTTGATATCTTCTGATAATTGCGTCTGTATAAAGGTATTCGGGGCCCCCTGCAGCTTCTCTTTTACCGTTCTACCAGAAAACAAAGGCAGATTTGCTTCTTGTGTTCTCCCTAGCAAGCCTATCGCTAAAGCGTTCTTGGAGCGAACCAGTGCTTTTAATATCTGCATACTACCTTACGAAGGGGATTTAGTTCATCAAATATTTTTACAGTATATTAAGACCAGCAATTTCAAAAAGGAGAGGAATAATGTTATCTTCATAAAACAGACATGTGGGGATTTGTCCATCTTCGGTCAAAGGATTAATAAATTCGCAGCAACGTATGTTGTAGACATCCCTTCCAAAGAAAAGGACTTGGACAATGGTTCAAGCACAGTGACTGAAGGCACTATCGGTACAAGTTTCAGGAGCACCATCCAATCACTTGTCAGTCAATTCGAAGCGCACTGCTTAGCTAGGCTTCCAGTAGTTCAGGAAGATACTGGCAGTCAGCTTTGTAAACCCAAGAAGGAAACACATTACTTGCACAGCGACAAGCCACTTGACTGCAGAAAGGACATAATCATGCTTATAATCCGGTATTGCGATTCTCTAAAGACTTTAATTGCCATGGAAACCGAGGACAGCATCAACCGCAAGCTTGGTCAGCATTTGGCCCAGTTTTCAGATGCTTTGTTAAAAACACAGCCAAAACTAGTGGTCAATAAACCCCTAAAGAAAACATGCAATTATGCAGTACAAGAGTCGGAAGATAAGGATTATTGGTTGTATTCAATAGACCAAATAAAGGCGTTATCCAGTACTAGTAAGGGTAAGTACTTCTCACAGCTCATGCTCGGAAAGGCTCCTCCAGCCCTGGTATCTCCGTGCCAGCAGAACTGGGTTACTGATGCAATGGATTTTGTCGATAATGTTTGCAAAGAGTTTCGTCAATTAATTGATGAAGCTGCCCGAAACGTGCCTTTAAAGTCTCCAGGCCTTATGCTGGAAGTCACGTAAGTAAATTGAAAATAAGATCTAACTTTTTAGTACCAAAGCCAGGGTGCTTCTGAATCGCCGGGTTGAAAAGCTCAAGAGGCGAATTGATGCTTTTTTTCAAGCCGAGAAGACGTGTCCAGCAATTAATGACACCATTAACTTTAACCACAGGCTACAGTACATGGTTGATCAATATAAAGGTGACATCAATGATCCAATTGATTCCAATGATATCAATATCCTGTCAACGAGCGTGGCTTATTACGATATGTCTCGGCATCGGTTTTGCGACTATGTCAACATGACTCTCTACACCTTTGTCCTGAACGGAGTTTGCGATGCCATGGCAGAATACCTTATCGACGAGTTAAATGTCCTAAATGCATCAGACAAGGATATAGGCCGTCTTCTCAAAGAAACTCCTAACCCTTAAAAAACAAAGTATGAAATATTTGCTTCCTTACAAACTACTTGATGAGCATACCCCCAGTTCCGATGTGGAATATTCCGAGATGCATACAAAAATCTAGCTTTGGGTAAGACCAACTTGCTAGTACTATTGCAGCGGTCGCAACCTTTCACTCGATGCTTATCAAATTTTGACAAACAATTTGACATATTTTCTATTAACTGACCTCCATTATGTTGCTATAAAATGTGAGGAAATTATTGAAATTTTCCAAAAATAGAAGCCAAGAGTTTCAATTCCTACTTTTTAAGTTTTTCAAAAAGCAAATCAGGGTTAGCCAGACTATTTTTATGGTCCATTTATCATCAATCCAATAACTTTAACCCCGCCAGAAAATCGTTTCCCAAGAATAACACCTCTTAAATAGGATCCAGGTCAAACTATTGGTAGGAAATGATTTCAGCATTTAACTTATTTTCATAATGTCATCATTCTGTACATAAAGGCTTCTGTAGCTTTTCTACACTTTAATAATATTTCTCGTTTAGTTTACCTAAACATACTTTCAGATGTACATTTACTGCATTAGCAGCAGAATAAGATCATGAATATATAAGTAATTGTAAACCCTATCTTGTAAAAAAAACCCGGATTGGGTTATTCATAGGCCATATCCAACTTAAAGGAGATGTCACATCCTGTGGCATTAAAATCTGGGGCTATTGCTAATTCAGTTTTTTATTTCAATTAACCCCATTTCATAGGAATTCACATATTTGTAAAAATTCTCCCTGTAAAGTTATATTAATACCCCTAACCATCCAGGAACTCTACTCAGTATAGATTTTCACCTTTATAGGGCATTAGGGTGAAAGGGTTATCATACAGATTAAGATAAAAGCAGGCGGCCTTGATTCTTATCATTAGAATTTGATGGCCAGCATTTTATCACCTTGTGAGTCAACATAGATACCAACTTTTCAAAGAATGGTTCAAGTTAACCCTGAAAAAAAGGAGATTGGATGGGTTCCTAAACCTGCCCTCCTATTTGTAAGCCTCTATTAAAATCTACACACATCACTATAATCATAAAAGTAGCTTATTAGAGCAGGGGATTAAATTTTAAAATTCTTTGCTTCAGGAGAAAATAAATCTGAAACAAGAACAGCCCACAATACAACTTTGGTAGACCCTTTAATCAGTTCACACTTGCAATAAATGTATTTTTCTTTTAAAATTCTCTTTAGCTTGGCATCTAAAATATCTTTACAACAACTCCTACTCAAAGGTTTGGTCTCCCAAATGCCACCTCAGAAACTCTGATAGGATGCAGAATCAAAACCTGATCCATATACCTACTGTGACAATCCTACAGCTCCCAAAAGATGATCCTGATACAGCCACTGCATATGCATGGATACCATGTATAAGTTTTCCGCCATAAAAGGATGGCATTTTATCCCAATAAAATAATCATTATATTCAATATTCCTCATTTTTTAGCTATATTTACCTTCCACTAAGTGTATACACAACAGATGTCATTATTTTGATTTATTAGGTGTAAAGAAGTACTATTGAGTACTATACTAAAGTCCTGGCCTGAAAAGTTGGGCATCAGAAACTCTTAGGTTGCCCACGCTTAGCATTTAACCTTTAGAAAAGATTGGGATAAGGATGCCAAATCATACCTTAGGCTAGTCTGTTGGGCTAAAATATTAGGGTTGATTCCCCAAGAAGCCATCAACCCAAAAAGAAGCATCTATAACCTGACCTGTATGACCAATGACCATAATTCAATACAGTATTTTATAACCTGTTGAGGTAAAAAAGTCTTCTTGGTCCAAAAACTGAAGCAAAGTGGATCCAAATATATTGTAATTTGATATAATTTCATTAATCTTCAATTTTTTTCAGACTGAGGTATTTTTTTACCTCAACAGGTTATAAAACTACTGTACATGACAACTGATCTCCCATGCTGAGAGCTCACTGTGTATAGTTTATAGATAACATATCTACCCAAGTCTCTTCATGGATAGTACTGCAGCCAGGAGGAACCATCACCCCCAGAAACCAGATTTCAAAATATACAGTACCTTAACTTTTAATCAGTCTCTTACCAGCTCTAGCCAATCCCCTAAATTACAATTCTGCTAAAACTTTACAGCTACCCCAACTTCTCCAGCCCACATCCAAATGGCCGGCCACCCAAATATTTATAGAGGTTGCTCTTTCCCTGACAACCAAGCCACCACTTATGGAAGGGAAGAGGGGGAAAAATTTGAGAGACAAGATTTTTGGGACTCACACGTTGGAGAGCCACTATTCAGAGCAGTGAAAAGGTTTCCAAAGTCAAGGTTTATCCCAGAAGCTCCACTGTAACCCCCACCCCAGGTTAAGTTGACCAAGCTCCCCAATAAAATAACCTTCACATTAGAGAAGATGGTTGGCTGGGTGGCTAGTGCATGGCATAATACCCCAGAAGATATCAAGGGGCATCAGGGGAAGCTTTATAGAAGATCTGGAAAGCTTCTGTACAGTTGAAGGCACAGGGCTGGGCCTATACTAGTAAGAGGTGTAAGGCAGCTTTGTAATTGGGGACAACTTGAAAACTCAACATCTGCAAGGATTTGATATAAAAGGGAGCTAAAACATCTCTAAAATAAGATATTGTGCTTCCTTATAGTTATTGGACCCTAATTATTGTCCTCAAGCTCTTAACTACCAGATTAATAAATATATCTAGGCAGAATTTTGCAGCAGCTAGTAAGAATGCTTGTATTTAGGCGGTATGGTTGATTCCTTGGCTTGGCTTGGTGAATCTTTGGCTCCTAAGGTCCTATTCTTTCATTTGGAATTTTTGTTTGATTGGCTAGGAATGGCCCTACTGGATCCAGCTTTTTATAGTAGTGGCCTGGACACTGCATTTATTATCCTTATTGATCCATCATCTTGGATCTACATGCTATCAGAAACCATAGCTGTTGTTTATGAATATATATAGAAGCCGCTGAAATTTCTTGATCCTTACCATTCTTTATTAATCAGCCAGTACTAAAAGTTCAATGATCCACACTTTTGTTCTTCTGCCATGTAGTTATCTTTGGGCCCCTGTGAAAATTTGGGCCGTTCACACCCCTGTACACCAAATTTCTTCTGACTGGTTACAGTTTGGAAGTATGTAAAATAGTTTATATCTGCTTAGTGGCTTCTGGGTGTATGTTCCTCCATTTATGATGGTACATCTACATGGTGTTAGGGGCTTTGGGGATCTATATCTCAAGGATCCATTGAGTGATAGGGTTGATCTTTACACCAAGATTATTTGGCCAGAACCTGATAACGCTTAGGGATCAGGTATGGGTGGGGAGTTTGAGTGGTTATTTTTCACATGGGTGAAGTATACATCTTTCAAGGAAAGGACAGGCACCAGCAAAGTCAAATATGAGAGACCAAGCCCTCTCCTGGATACTAGAAAGTCAAAACTCAACCCTGAATAGACACCTGAACCCTCTGAGAAGGAGGTCTCAACATGGTAATAGAAGCAGCATTGTATCTATGAGATTTATCACTTCAATATAAACCCCTGATGTTGGAAAATAAACACTCTCACCTGTCTTCTAAAACTGCTTTTCCAAACTCCTCCCCTAACATAATTAGGCTAAACACCAACCGGCAAGATAAAATAGCTGGTAATAAGAAACAGAGCAAAGGTTACAGCTTCTGGTTAAAGTTGTGGCCCTAAATATATAGATGAAGAAACCTGGATTGAGCTGGTTTTCCTCTAATAGGGTTGCATCTGATGTTAAAGGATATAAATGCCTTTAAAATAGAATGATATATATCCACAATGGTTTTTATCCTGTTGGGTAGAATGCTCATTTAAAGCTTTTAAAATCCAAACAGTTATTTCCAGATACTTGGGAGTTGAACTTTTTGCAGTAGATTTTTGTTGAGAAGTAGGTTACTGAACTGCTTCTTGAATGGGTAACAGCGCTAACAAGAAGATGTATGAAGCCCATGCTTCAGTTTAGCTGCCTTCAAACCACCCCTTGGTTTTAAGCAGGTACATCACGCCACAACCAAGCCCCTTGAACCATTTATGCAAATAGCAACTGCTCTAAGACAAGTAATTCCTAAATAATAAAAGGTGACCCTTTGTGATATACATAGAACTTTCAGTTATAGCTATCAAGACAGGTGTTTTAGTTAGCCTGTTTCAGGGGTTTCTTGGTGGCTGAACTAAGATGTGATTTTTAAAAGGTAGTACTTTAGGATGATGAAAGAAGAAGAGTGGGTTTTATTTGAGAAATTCTATTCCTATTATGGTTAAGCATAGAGCTTAAAGTATATAGGAATATGACTGGTTCTTCCTCAAGTTAAGTGAGCTAAACAAGTTGATGCTTCTGATTGGCTCTATTTTCTGGGCATGTGATCCTAATAGTTTAAGCTTAATGATAACATTTAAAAGTTGTTAACGTTATTTTTTAGGGCAATGCAATTATATGGTACAGGTGTACTATTGTGCAATGTACACATATCTACCACATAGCCTTATAATAATCTATAGGAGTTAGTTGTAAATATTACTTGGGTAATAAAAATACCTTGTAAAAGATATTTAAAGGCGAAAGATGGATCTGGGGGATTCCAAAATAATTGTAGGGATTCTGGAACTGACTGGATCACTGTCGTGATGACCTTGTTACCCGCTCTGATAAACTTTAAGCTGATGAAACCTATCAGTGAGCTTTAAATCATACCTGCCTCCTGGTAATAAAGCACTTGTTGATATGCAAAATGTTTTTATAATAGTTTTGGTTTCTTGGCTGTTGTTACCTTAGGTTTCACTTGGCTAGTGCTTAATGTTACTTATGGCTTGGGTATGGCTGATCTCTTTTAAGTTGATTATTGGTTATTTATAAATCACCGTTATAAATCTATCTGTAATATGTAAGCTGGTAAATGAAAGGGATATAAGAAGTCTAAGCTAGGTATTGGGATCATTAGCCTCAAAAATAATGTAAAGGCTTAACAGATAAAGACTTTATTAGCCTCATGACCAAGCTACTGATCTTTCTAGAACGCTGTGAAAGGTTATTTATTAATCTGTACATAGGATATTTTTTATAATTAGCTAGTATGGATGCTAACTACCCACTTGTGAGAAGCTCCCTTGATATTTGTAATATGAGGTTTAAAATTGACTTTGATTAGCTAGAACGTTTCCCAGCTTTATTATCCGACAACGCTGATGCGCGTATGGCTTGATCTACCAGAGCTTAAGCAATTCCGAATGAACAAATCAAATTGAGAATCACTGCCTCCGTTTTGATAGATCCATGAACCTTTTGTTTAGTTTTTGGCTTTGATTTTATACAAGAAGAATAGCTTGGGTTTGTTTAGCATTTATATGTTGGAAAATAAAACCATGGGATCTAGCTGGTAAAGGTTTCCAAATAGGTAATCCAAGCTTCGAATATTCGGTTCCAGAAGAAAGACAAAAGTTTGAAATCGGGTGATCCTACAGTGCAAGCTTTAGGTTGGCTCTTCACAGAGGATAAATAGGCTGCTGCGTACCTGGATTCAAGACTTATTGTTTGTATTAAAGATGAGTATACCTGTTGGTGAATCACACCTAGACTGGGCTATTAGACTCAAGGATGCAGGGGCGGAAGAGTTATTGGAAATCCCAAAGATCTATCTTTATGGTCGCTGGAAAGAAATGTTGTGCTTTATTGATGGAGTGACACGCCTTGAGCTCGGCGACTCTGGGATTTTGGATTTGTGCCCTTTAGAGTTTCGAGTTATTAGTGATGGAAGTGACAAAGTGTGGTCATGCAGTATTTCGTTGGTTTCTTGCTATGACGCCGAAGGGAATGCTCGGAAGGAGCCCATAGTTAAGCCTTTTTCAAACGAAACAACTGACATTCAAATTGCTAGCTATGCATTGTTTCGAGCTCAGCACACCATTCTCAATCCGATCCGAAGTAAAACTAATCTCGATGGGTTCGGGAGAATAAAAAGAAGAAATGAACTAGGCTATTCTTTTGATAGTGTCTGCGTAACTATCGTAGGGGCCTCATCCGCCATACATTTTACTGCTCTTCCCGTTACTTCAAAAAAACTTAATCCGGGGGCTCCTCTAAAGTTAATCAATCATTGTGCTTCGCTGCTCGCAAATGACAACACATTGAAGATAGCTGTACTGCCATACCCTGCTAACGAATCAAGTTTAAATCTGTTGACATTATTCAGCGATGGTCAAGAGGGCATCCTTGGCGTTTTTATCGATCGAAATGATCATCCCAAGCCATATTTCGACTCTGGGTTGTTTGACGCTTTCAAACGTAGCCATGTTATTGAGATTGGCCTTCCCAAACTGACACTGCGAAAGATATGACGCCTTATAATCCTTCGAAGAGCAACAATCGCCAGCTTGCTCGGATTATTGACTTGATCGTTGAAGACTTCCAGGAGCTATGTTCCTCTTCTCTTCCCGCCATCCGCAAAACAGTTATCCACAAGCTTCGCGAACTTGATGAAGAAGCTTGTACCTTGCCAAAGATGGTGAGCTCCAACCACAGAAAAGAAGTTCTTAAGCTTCTCCTCAGCTTCAGCGAAGCTCTCGATCTTATCAACGAGATGCAAGCAGAAATGATTGAACATAGGTTAAGCAGCCTACAGACTTCATTTGATCTTACCTCGGATGAGGAGGATATTTTTGCAGAAAACTTCACGGATATGGTTGCAGCACTTTTCAATCCGACGCAAACAGACTACAATCTTAATAAAGAAATCCAGCTATTATCTAAAGAAGGTCCGATAAGCTTGCCTTCTTCCGAAAATAGTGAGGCTATCGTCTCTAAAGCGACAGAGAAGCTTCAGCAGAGATGGAGCTACGAGTCAGTAATCATGGTTAACCTCATAAAGGAAGACATTGGATTGAAAATTGAACAAGCTGCACACCGCGTTCTGGAAGAATTCTCTGAGCTTTCTAACAAAGCCAGGTAAATCAACCATTAGATTTGACTAAATCACAAGGATTAAATCCAGGGAACTGCTCAACCGCTGTACACAGCAGAAGATCAAAAAAGTGCCCGCCATGCTCAAAGAAGCGAATTATTTACTCGCATATGACAAGGAGTTTCTAGCTCATCAAGAAGGTTGTATTAAAGATCACTTAGCCGAGTTAATCATCACCCCACAGCAGCACGTGATCGCCAACCTCCTTTGCCAAAGCGTAGTCCGCTACGAGGCATCTAAAACCCATTTCTGCTGTTGCATCCACAAGGCAGTTTCAGACATAACGCATAACTTCTCGGATGCCATTATGAACTACCTTATTGATAATATCGGTGTACTGAAGACAGACGACGAAGGCCTTGCTCGCCTTCTTGCTGAATCTCCCGACGTTACCGACCGCCGCTCCAAAATCAACTCCAAACTAGCCGCCCTGGATAAGATCATGGACCACTGCCTCGAATTCTGATCCCCTAGCCCACACCTCAACTATTGACATGGTTTAAACCAGCTTATTACAGGCCTTTTGGATGCTTCTTTTTAAATTAAACTGCTTGCCCCAAATTTCAGTCTAAGTCGATTCTAATTTGTATGGGTAGGTCAGCTGGCTAGGACCCATCATAACTCATCCTTGATCCCGAATACCCTTAATTTCCAAAGTCTTATTCTTTAAATTAGATCCATCTTCCACGTATTCCAACCAAGCCAGCACCTTGGCCACCACTACATCTCACAACATATAAGTAAACCTAATCGATCTATCCCACAATAGTGTGGCAACTGGACCAATTATAGTTCAGTATTTAGATTGGGGAAGACATCAGTCCAATAGAAAGGACAAAGGATATGAATAAGATGTATGTTTTTAGTAATAGCACAACTAATATACTATACTGAGAAGCCGCTGGTCCCCCAGGGGGTGCCACTGGAGCAGGATTTATATAGAGTGCAAGTTGCAGATATCTCAGCCAAGGGATCAGCCCATAGAAGTGGTGGTGCTCCTATTTAGGAGATGTTGCCCAGAATTCAACCCTGGCAGCAAGATGCCCAATGTCATTAGATACGGCGTGGGGTTCCTCTACCAGTGCCCCTGTGTACTGTAAGATATGTTGATGGGTTGGGAGACAATCTTGGTCAAACAATAGGGTTCATACTGTTCCCTCATAGCCTGCCATAGCTAAAGGGATTACTAATATATTCCCATATACCAGTGCTATACTAATCCACCTTCTCTGAGAGATAGAATCACCCCAGACATTTAGTATATTGCTTATCCCTACTTCACTTGATGCCACCCATTCTATACTCAATGGTATAAGTATCCAGCACATATCTGATTAAGTAGCATCCCATCCCAAACCCCATCCCTGTCTCTCTTGGACCTTTATGTTCCCCTGACTTCTTAGAATACCTGTCAGGGCCCATAATGCCCTAGACAATCAGCTAGCCTGCCTGGAGATAAAACAACCAACAATGTGGAAAGAATTGCCAACTGTCTTCCTAAAGGAAACCCCCCTTTCTGACTGTGAATGGCCAGGGGTTTGCAAGGCCCACATGCCGCAGACCCCTGAAATTGAGGATAAACACAAAACTAGGTTTTCTTACTATCAGTAAATGGTAAATTGTACCAGCACTTGCCCAACTGCTCAATTGGGCAACCAAATTCTTGCAGATTCTAATAATAGTTGTGGCACCTTGGCATGTTGCAGCCAAACCCATGACCATGAAGAAACAGCCAACACCTTTCCCTCCCTAGGCCCCAGTGCACAATTTCTAAACAAATTTGCAAGTAACACTGAAGATGATGCCATCAGGCCTCTGGTGGCACAAAAGGCTAAGTATTCCTCAGTAAGCATAAGTAGTGAGGAGGGGAAGCTTTTCTCCCTGTTGAAATCATAAAATAAACAACTTTATGCTCAGAACTCATTATTTTCTTGCAGGAGTTATCTATTTTTGCACCAATATAATCATTCTGTTTTCATCTCTTTGTGAATCTTCTATATAATACACCTGCGCCTATCCTTTAACTCCTGGCTCTGCTCCTGTTCACCTGGTTACGCCACCTTGTGCCATCAACTTGAAGTTTTTCCACCCTCACCACCTGGATCTTCCTCTTAGCTATTATAGACGCCCAATTTCAACTATCATGAAGAAGATCCCCTTCACTCCCCCTTGCCCAGCAGGCCTCCTGCCCAAGACTTCAGCAAGTTGGGGTTTGTTTATATCACAGTATTGGGGCTGGTTGATCAGGTTGTGCCCCATACTGGAAGTTGGTATCCCCTGGCTACTGCTGTGAATTATATTTTCAGGATGACGCCAACTGTGTAAATGGCCTTCTAGGCCTGGCCTGCCTCCCCTGTGGGAGCCCAGCCAAGCTCTGGTATGGGCTGTTACAATACCAAACTATCTTTAGTTCAGCTGCAGCACCAGAAAGAGGCATAAAATTTTTCTTAGAACACTCACCTACTGTGATGGTCCAAATTAGAAGCTGTTTCAAGGCAAAGTCTAGGATTGGGTGAATAATGGTTGGTTGCCTTAGAAAGGTAAACATCTGCTTCTTTACTGATCTGCATAGCCTTGGTGGAGTAGGACACACCATCTCCAAAACGGCACTTTAACGCAATAAATGCTTTCTCAAATTAAATTCAAGGTGGCGCAAATCAGGGATTCTGAATCACAAAAAAATAGAATAAATAATAAAATAGTTAAAATTTACATACACTTTTATAATGCAACATCTCAAATTTACGGCATCTCAATTTTGTCATTTCAAGTCAGATTAATTAAATCTTATTTTGCTAACTTTATTTACATATGAAATCACTTAGTGTGGGGCGTGTTTACCCCATCTTGATTTTATGTCATGTTGAATCACACTATTTATCTTTAACTAAAATAGGTAGGACATGCCATTTTGAAAATGGCATCTTAAAAAATGCTATCTTGAAATACGCCATCTCAATTTTTAGCTATGTCAATTTTATAGTAGAAACGGCATTTCAATTTAGGGCATTGCAACTAAGAAAAACGGGTTTTTAAAATAAAGATTTTTTCAACTCTAAAAAACCCCAAAAAATCCAAAATAAAATAAAATTTAAACCCCATTTATAGGCTTAAAAAGCCTCAGAATTCTAAATCTGCAATAAAAAATGACTTTAATTAGTAGCAATAAGGCTGCGTAAAGCCTGAAAGTCAAATATACACAAAACAATTATTTTCATCTATTATAACCATGAACCATACTTTAAAATAAGCATACAATTGTACCAAATACTAAATAAA
Organism: Entomophthora muscae; assembly: GCA_014839935.2. Classification (NCBI taxonomy): domain Eukaryota; kingdom Fungi; phylum Entomophthoromycota; class Entomophthoromycetes; order Entomophthorales; family Entomophthoraceae; genus Entomophthora; species Entomophthora muscae. The sequence goes on from QTSX02006584.1 coordinate 21,969, forward strand.
ATTAAAAGAAGGCTTAAATTAAAGGAAAGAAGAGAGAAGATAGATATTGTTTATCAGAAAAGGGCTCAAACATTGGTAGAAAGAGCAACTGAAATAGCTTGGAGATGCTCAAGCTTTCTATCCTTAGGATAGTATGCAAGAGCCACCTTGCTAATCCCAGTATATTTCTTCACCGCCTTTGTCTTCTTGGGGGGTTGCCCTTGGTCTTCATGCTGGTCTTAAAGAGGCGGGCAGAGATGACCTGCTGTGTTTTTAGATGCACCATTATCTTGTTGAATTTGGGCTTCTGGACCCTGACTCTTGTAGCAAACTGGCTATACCACCCTTCAAGGGAAAAGGTGGTATTGATTAACCCGTCTTTGACCTGCTTATAGCAGTTTCATTGGATTGAGTCAACATCTTTTCTTATGTGGCGTGCTCCTTGAAATACTCCAACCCATTGAGTTTCAAAATACTCTATGAATGGAGCAAAGGCTGCCTGGTTGGTAAAGATATAAGGATGGCAGAGGAGGGTGTCATAAAAGGCATTTATCTGCTCATTTCTTACTAAGGCAAGGGCAGAAAATCAATTGAAGATGTTTTTATACTCTTTTGAGCCTTCTGCGTTACAAGCTCATGCAAATCTGAGCATTTTTAAAGGCAGCAGCAGAGTGCCTACCAAAAGTGAAAGTAGCATCCCTGGGGGGAGCTTTTGAAGACTTTTATGAAGGCATTTGCCTGAGCCTGTTCAAAATTCACTACCAGATATTCATGATAGGGAAGGTTTTCTGCCTGCTTTTTGGTTGGGGTGACTTCCTCTTCCTGTGAATGGGCCTTCTTCTTGCGCCCTCTAGTCTCCTTTGGCTCCTCTTCAATGATTGTGAGGATCTCATCCAACTTGGCCTTCAAAATCAAAAGAGCTTGGACATAATTTTCCTGCTTCTTATTTGGGAGGGAAAAGAAGACCAAGGGAAGAAATGTTTCCCCACCTTCTGTGAATTTTCTAAAGCTGGCTAAATAGCTTTGGGCAGGTGGAAAAGATACATCTGAAGGCCAGGTCTTGCATTTGAAAAGGTTGCAGAGATCTTGGGAGGTAGCAAAGCAAATAATTTGCTCATGGGCATGTTGACTTTCCTCATGGAGGAGAAATCTCTCTTCATGCTGTGAAATCTTCTGCTCCTCAGTTAGAATTAACTGGTCAATTGATGCAGCACTGACGCCTTCACAGCTCAGAGCATAACTCTTATTGGCAAGGTATCTCTGCAATTTAGTGGCGCCACCAACAGCGGCAAGTTGGGAGTTGTTCAAATTGAGTAGAGCATCATTAACTACCTCAGTGGAGGTTTGATCCCTAGTGGTTGGGATAACCTGCAACAAAACAAGCGGATCAGTTGGTATATGGGGTCAAAAGGCTTGGCGCAGTCATGGCCAATAGTCAGGGCTTTGAATCTGGTGAATCCATAGGTGGTGAGCCTAGCAGGGCACCCAATGTTATCACATTTGTAGTGATGTTGGCAGATTTCTTTCTTATTGTTGTTACAGCTGAAGCTGTAGTCCTTGTAACCAAAGCCATTACCTCCTTCTTGATCATTATGGGGTAGCTGACAGGGTATGTGGTGGGCATAGCAAAGGAGCCATTTTGTTTGTAGATATTGTGGACAGTGTTAAGATCCCAGAGCTCAATTTTCTCATCTGCAGGAGCACCAGAATCAGGCTCCTGCTCCTCCTCAGGCTCTGAAGTGGGGTCATAGTGGCAATTGAAGCTGAATAACTTATCTTTTGGATCAGAGGGGGAGTAGACAAATGGAGAGTGAGGAGGGGTAGGACTGTTTTCCTCTGGTTCAGGTGATGGAGTGGGGGTCCTGGGGGGAGCTTTAGCCTTAGAAGGCTGCTTCTTTGGTGGTTTCTTTGCCTTTTTGGTCTTTAGAGGGGTGTTCTTGCCCTTGGAGGCCTCAGATGCCTTGGGCGCAGCTTTGGCAGTGGGCTTGGAAGGCATCTAAAAATGAATTGGTATTGAAATATGGGCATTTGGGGGGAAATTTTCAAAGAAAGTGGTAATGTTTTAAATAATAAGGTAGCAAATATTTTTACATATATGTGTATAGAAAGTCTTAAAATATATATTATCAAAATTTAAAAGTTTTTTATCTTGTAAAATATATTTTTTATTAGCAGTACAAGTAGGCAAAACCTTGAGTTTTGACTAAAAACTTACAGTCAAAATGGCGTTTTTGAGATGATGTAATTGAGATGCTGTAGCTCAAAAACATATAGATTTTGACCATTTTTTATATTAAATTAAGAAATCTGCCATAGAGCTACCTCAACTGGGCCAAATAGTAAAACTTGAATTTCACAAAAACTAGCTTATACAACTGGGGCTAAAAAGTACCCAGTTGTTTATAGAAGGCTAAAAAATATATAGTTGCAAAGTTTCATAAGTTTTCTTACATTTTTTACTTGGGTGGTTTTTGAGGTGAAAAAATACTTTTGAAAAGTAGAAAGCAAGAACTGTGGTGGGGGAATCAATATAGTGTAGCCTGGCGTCATATGTAATTTTCCCTTATTTTTCCCTATCCATTGTGCACATTGAATCAATTGGATGATATGAAATCTGGTGGAATTTGAAGTGACGTAAATCAAAATGGTGTAATCACCTTCTTTTATATTAAAATTTCTATTAAAATATTTTATTAATAAAACTCCTATCAACGTATCCATGTATAGATAAGTTATAAATTACATATAGCAAAACTGTCTTTTTACCCAGCAATGACAATCACTAGTAGGACTACCATTGTAGTGCTCAAGAATTCTAAGGGTAAGGTTGGAGTAGCTGATCAGCAACTGGGGGAACACAGCAGGACTATTATATCCTTAAAAAACATAACTTCTCTATTTGAGCTCTACAAGTAATCTAAAGAATGTTAAGTTGGTTGTTATGTTCTATTCAATTATGTCTTTATTGGTGCTATCTGAGGGCCTTATATAGTTGGAAGTGGGGGGAAAAGAAAGGGTGAGTCATCCTGAGTAAAGTCTGGACTGGGCAGGAACTAAGCTATTCTTGAAGGTCTGAAACATTTTGGAGAATATTCAGAGAGAAAGGGCTTAGATTGAGTGGGATGTAAACATCTGAACATGTGATCTCTGGGTCAGGTGATTGCAGAAAAAGTAGGGCCAATCTTTGGGAACTAGGCCTAGAACAGGGGTTCAGAATGTTCATTTGGGGGATCATACTTGTCAGTAAGGGGCAGAAGGTCTCTATACCAAATTAAAAATTGAGAAAATTGATGAGCTACTAATTGTCTCAAAGAAAGTCACCACAATGGGTCACTCTCCAATGTTTCTGCGGCTAGCTGCAGATGCATAGATTGGTGAATCATCAGAGAAGCCTATACATATGGCAATCAGTGACCAATTTATACATTTGCATCTAGCTGCAGATGTATAGATTGATCACTAATTGCCTCAATAAAATTCACCACAATGTGTCACTCTCCAATACATCTGCAGCTAGCCACAGATGCGTAGATTGATGACTCATTGGAGGAGCCTATACATATAGCAATTAGTGATCAATCTATACATCTGCAGCTAGCTACAGATGAATAGATTGGTCACTAATTGCCTCAATGAAAGTCACCACAATGGGTCACTCTCCAACGCATCTGCGGCTAGCCACAGGTACATCAATTAGTGGCTAATCAGAAATTGGTCTCTATGCTTCAATGGGTAACTCTCCAATCAAAAACGCAAGAAAGGACAGCAGTTCCCCTATACTTTTCCTTATAGGGTAATAGTCTCAATATGGTAATATCTGTAGGCAGCGCCCTGCACCACAGCTATAGTGACATTATTTTAAGTTGTTATTAGTATAAGTGTCTTGCATTAATACTATAAGAACATCTTCTGATTGTGTACAACAGGCTTTATTTTAGTGCAGGGATAAGCGTATTTTATTTAAAGATAAATAGAGTGATTCAAAATGACGTAAAATTGAGATGGCATAAACACGCCCCGCACTAAGTGATTTCATATGTAAATAAAGTTAGCAAAATAAGATTTAATTAATATGACTCAAAATGAAAAAATTGAGATGCCATAAATTTGAGATGCCACATTATAAAAGTATATATAAATTTTAACTATTTTATTGTTTATTTTATTTTTTTGTGATTCAAAATCACTGATTTACGCCATCTTGAATTTAATTTGATGTGGCATAAATTGAAGTACCGTTTTTGAGGTGGCATGTCCTACCCAAAATGATCAGTGAAAAAACATAAAAAATATTGCTTCTAGCAGTTCTTTCTTAAAAAATAAAATGGTTAGTGAAAAAAAACAAAATAAAAAGTTATACAAACCCAAAATATACTTTGTTAAAAAATACACATCAGTCAAACAAACTGAAGTTGCTGACAAGTAAGATACTTTCCCTTCAGCTCTCAAAGCTGTTGCAGCCCCGTTTGATCTTGCTTCTTTACCAGCCTCAGTTGCAAGTAGTTCTACTCCAAAAATCCAAGCTTCTGTTCTTACTGGTGATATTTTTAATAAGACCCAGGATCTTCTTCTTGATGACGCTCCTCTCTCACTTGGTATTGAGACATCTGGTGGTGTGATGAGTGGTTTAATTAAGCGTAACACTACTGCCCCCACCAAGAAGTCTGAGACCTTCTCCATCTATAATGATAACCAGCCCAGTGTTTTGATTCAAGTCCTAGAGGGTGAACATAACCACACCAAGGATAAAAGCTTTCTGGGCAAATTTGAGCTCTTAGGAATCTCCCCTGCTCCCAAACATACAGGATTTAAACAATTATCCTTTATCCCTCAAGTCAATATTGATAATACAAGTGAGCCCACTGCTACAGCTATCACTTATGAGAGTGAAAAGAAGAAGGCTATAAAAAATAATTCTGAGCCTGAAATCAATTGTATGGAGCACACACCACATGTTGATAACCCTAGAATGACTCTCATTACTGCTACTTGTGACACTGCTATAGGCAAAGACTTCCTTCTTTTGACTTGGGTTTTTAAGCTGTTACTATCTGCAGAGTCCCCTTTGCACATATTATACCAAATATTGTGTAAAGGGTTAAGTAAGCTGATTATTATAGAGCATGAGCCCTCATTTCTTGTATATTCAAATATTAGGTCAGAAAATATTTACAATAATATTGTAGATATGCACATTACAAAGCTCCTTATGGAAAGAGGCTGTGATGTTGTTGTGAATCTCAACTTTGCTAAGACTCTACTTTTTCTTCCCACTATCAAAAAGGGATTCTCTTCTTACAAACAAGTGTATCAGATTCACAATATGAGAGAGCTGCCTCTCTGCAATCCTTGGTTATTCATGTTTAATCTCACTGACCAGAGGCTCCTGATTTTCTAATCTGCCAATGATGAAAAGGTACTATACTCATATGATGTGGCCCTTGTAGATGCTGGCTGGATTTTTGCTAAAGTAGCTGATCAGGCTCATTTTCATTCTGTGCCTGCTACGCTTATAGCTGCTCCTTACAAGGGTACCCAGAAGTTTGTCACTCACATCATTATCCTACAATGGGATTACCTTGCTAGTCAGCACAATAGTTGTGTTTTCTTTACTGTTGGGGAGCTTGGACTCCTAAAGTTGCAATATCTGGATCTATTATGCTAATTTCTCACACTTTCCATCACTGTACCTTGCTTCATTGATACAAGATTTCCTGAAACATCATCAAAAGCCAGTGTGATCTATCTGAGCCCTAATAGTTGTGACTTGAAGACACACTCTAAGGAAGAAAATAATGGATGGTATCAGATAGATAGCCACCCAATAGTTCATATTTTATGGCTTAAGCTAAATCTTGCTAGTCATGTTAATCTGTTAGTTGTTTATGGCTTTCACAAACTTTCCCTTCTTGCTGCACTTGGCACAACTACTCCTAGTAACTCCCTTAATAGTGGAGCTTATGAAATAGAGACATTCTTGGGGAAAGACTATGTCAATGAACAACTCTATCACACTAGTTACTGGTCAGGCTCTACTTCAGGCTGTGACTACACTAGCTCAGCACTGACTAGGCTCAACAAGGTTGGACTTTTAGACAATTATACCTTAACTCTTAGTATTAAGACTAATGGTGGTATTGTTTTCAAGACTATTAATCAAAATGACGCCATCTCCACCAAGAAGTCCTTGATCTTCTACACCATCAAAAAATCTCAACATGTTAGCGCTATACGGATCTATCAGGGTGACCATGCTTCTACCAAAGGTCTTATTCTCATGAGAATATTCAATCTGACTAATAACCCACCTCCTGGTATGACCTACATTATATATCCCTGCAACCCTAGTGTTTACACATAGTGTGAGGTTTCAGAACCTTGCTTCCATGTTGTCTTTGCCCAAGACATAAAGGATGATTTCAGAAATTGTGTCATTAATGCTGTTTTAATATGGCCTTTGAATAATGATATGTGCAAAGATTTGATCAATTTTGCTTTTGATTTTGGGAATTCCTCACCTTCTGCAAATGGGTCTGGTTCAATCTCCACTAATTCTGGATTATCATACCTGCCCTTGACTGATCCTGGTATGACCTCATCCCAATGTGACCTCTTCTTCCACTCTGTCTACCTAATGAGTGATCATTGACCCTTGTCTACTATTTAAGTAGAATCATTTCTCCTAATAAAGATAAGTTTATCCACATTTGCGTTGGCTTTAGTATTATTCAAGCTTTTTCCTTTCCTTTTTGAAAAAAGGACTTTCACATCTTGTATTCCAGGAAATTAAGTTATGAACCCTTAATATTGTCCTGAAGGCTAACCCAAGGCTAGCTTCAAACCTCAAATCTTTTTTATAAAGATTACCCGCTTTGTCCTCCTGGATGCCGTCCCCAGGAGCCAAACACAACAAAATGGTGCTCACTACAGGGGCTGCAATCCCCTTGGTTACCCTGTTCCCACGCACATTCTCTGGCCCTTCTCCCTTTGTTTCTGAAGTACCAAAGCAACCTAAAGTTTCTAGTCTTCCTCTAGAAGAAGACATCACCAATGCCCCCTCAACTCCTATGGTACTGGTGCTGTCTCCTGGGCCTGCCTGTGCCCCCCTTCCAGCTTTCTCTCTCAACTATAAGCAAGCTTGTGCTGCCGCCTGCTCTCTCCTCCACTCAGGCACTGTGGTGATGCACAGTATCCCTGGCCTCCATCCTGGGTACGCTTCCAAAGACCTGTATTCCTTCCTCTTGGACTTTGGTATTTCCCCCGCGCTGATGGAGTCTATGGATACTATTTGTGTGTTAGTCAACCAGTTAATTCAACCCGCTCTGGTTCACCATCAACTTGCATTAGGATCCCAGAACCAGCTTCTAAATGCTGTAGCCGCCGCTGTCTCAAACAACCATGCTCAAAATATGGCATATCAAGAATGGTCCCATAGCCTCTTTGTGTGTATTTTAGATAACCAGCGTGACTTGCTGGCCTCCCAAAAATACCTAACCTCATCTCTGAACTCCCTTTGCTCCTTGCTCCCTGGGTATATTAAGGATCAACTGTGCAAATTGGATGAGCATCAAGCAATGTGGCGTGGTCAAATTGAGGTTGCTCTTCTAAAGCACTTTCAGGATTTTGAGACTTTTGTTACTGAACTCAACCAATTTTGGGAGCATATTAATTCTCAGCTTGAGCTGGTTGTGACTCATGTTGATACCTGGGGCTGCCACCTACAACACCAATACGGTCTGGATAAGGCTGCACTAGGCAACACTCTTTATCAAGTAAAAAATTATGTGGATGATAGAGTAGCATCCATTGAGGTGACACCTCCTGCTCCTTTGATTGAGGTCCTGTCTGACTTTGAAGCCAAGGTATGGGAAGCCATAGTGTCGTGTTCTGAGGCGCGGCACAGACACACAACGGGGAATCCTAACCTTAGGATTGGATTTGTACTAAGTCTTGGTTAGATGACAGGGAAGGCAATAGTGTTTACCTTGCGGCCCTGGATGAATAATCTCTACTAGGCGTGGCTAGAGAGAGGCGCAGAAGTACAGAAGACACAAAGACAAAAATATGAATAGAACTTAATCTTTATTGGTGAATATGAAATGGAATATATAGTGGTTAGGAATACCACAAACACTACCAGGACAGTAGGATCACTTGCCACAAGCATGAGTGGGGCGAGTGAGTTGCGCAGAGTCAGGAAACCAAACAATCATATTTCCTGAAGTGGAAGCCAGTTCATTTTGAGAGTCAAAAGCAAAAGCAAGAGATTTGTCTTTGAAATGGCCCAACAAAGGCAAAATCAAAACAGGGTGAATGCTGTTATTCACAACATTGCCCCCCTCTAGATTGGCCTTTAGGGGGTGATACTTGCGGAGGAACTTGGCGTGTACGCGAGCAAAAAGGCAACTACTGGAGAGGAGCTTTATAGTGTACTCAGATCCTCGTTTGAAAGTCATCTCTAAAGGACCAATCCACAGGAAGTCCAGCTTATGCGCGCGCCCACCCACACGGTGTTGGTAGTACAGGACATGGTCACCAACATCAAACTCAGGCAAGGGGGAGCGCCCAGCGTTGTCAGGAGAGAGCTTGAGCGCCTTAGTCTTATATGTGGAAGTGTAGGCAGTGGCCTGTATATCAATGATGCGGTTGACTAAGTCTTTGATGTGGTTGTCAGGGTTAATGGCCTTATCAGAGGAGAGTAGGGGAACCCCCAAGAGCAACAGAGTGGTGGCTTCACGCCCATACAACATGGCAAAGGGGGAGTACCCTGTGATCTGATGCCTGCTCAGACAATAGGCAAAGAGTGCAGCAGGTAGGTATAGATCCCAATTGGCAGCGTCAGAGTAGGTGAGTTTTCTCATGATAGAAACCAGTGTTGAGTTAGCAAGCTCAACTGCCCCATTAGTGGAAGGATTATAGGGGGCAGAAAAAGACTGGTGAGTTCCTAGAGCTTCAACAACAGAGGTTACAAGTTTGGCATTGAAGTTGGTTCTGTTGTCTAATAACAGCACTTGAGGGCAGCCATGGCGGTAGAAAACATCCTGCAGCAGGAAGGCAGCAGTAGTCTTAGAAGGGATGTCTTTAGTAGGGCAAGCCTCTACCTACTTGCTGAAGTAGTCAATGGCAATCAGGATAAAGCGTCATCTGGAGCGTGAGTGGGGGAGAGGACCTACAGCATCAATGCTGACAGTGTGAAATGCGTGTTGAGGGGGAACCAATTTGAACTCATGGGAAGCAGCTCGGGGCCTCTGAAGTTGGCAGTCATGGCAACTAGCTATGACATCTGGGATCAACAGGCAAAGATTCTCCCAGAAGTAATTCTTCTGAAGCCAGTCAAAGGTCTTGGCAATGCCTCCATGGCCAGTTTCTTTATGAGCTTATGACACCAAGGAAAGGCAAAGACTGGGGTGCACGTATGGCAGGTATTGACCCTGCACCTTCTTGAAGAGTTGGTTGTCGCGTATGAGGGTATCTTCAGACAATTTGGACAAGGCAAGTTGAACCTCTTCTGTCTCACTTTCCCAGGAAGAAGGGTAGCCAATTAGCTCGTACAGGCAGTCTGCCTCAGCAGGATGTAGGGCAAGGATGGGCATTCAGGACAACCCATCAGCGTTCTGATGTTGAATCCCAGGGCAATGGAGCACAGTGAAATCATAACCTTGCAGGCGGAGAGCCCATCTGGCTAAGCGTCCATTAGACTCCTTAAGTTGTTGTAACCATTTGAGCAAAGCGTGGTCAGTGATGACAGTGAAATGGGTACCATATACGTAGTGGCGGAATTGTTTGACTGCATGCAGCACAGCAAGGCATTCCTTCTCTGTAACACTATAATTCTTCTCATGCTTGTTCAGCACACGGGAAGTATAGGCTACAGGGTGGTCCACACCTTCATTGTTGAGTTGAGCCAAGATAGCCCCAATAGCAAGGTCACTAGCATCAGTGTACAAGATGAATTCCTTATTGTAATTGGGGTACACTAAAATGGGTGCTTCTTTGAGTTTCTGCTTTAGAGTCTCAAAGGCTTGCTGTTGGCTGGCTGTCCATTCAAAAGGGACATTACACAATAGTTGGACCAGGGGTTTGCTAGTATCAGCAAAATCAGGAATGAATTATCTATAGTAACCCATCATGCCCAGAAAGACTTGTACTTCTTGTAGGTTGGTGGGTGGAAGCATTTTGTTGATGGCTTCAACCTTCTTGGTCATTGGACAAATTCCTGTTTGGGTTACTTCATGGCCCAGGAATTCAAGGCGTTCTTTGAAGAAAGCACACTTAGAGGGCTTTAACTTGAGGCCAGCTTCTCAGATCTTTATGAAAACCTCTTTAAGATGGGCTAGGTGATCTGTGAACATTGCGCTGAAGACTGTTATATCATCTAGGTAGACTAAGACACACAACAACTTCAAATCACGCAGGATGGAATCCATGGCCCTCTGGAAAGTTGCCGGGGCATTACAGAGCCCTTGCGGCATGCGGGTAGGTTCAAACAATCCTTCTGATGTGATGAGTGCAGCCTTCTGACGGTCTTCAGGAGAGAGGTCAACTTGCCAGTAGCCAGACGCCAAATCCATAGCAGAGAAAAACTTAGAACCTCCAAGGCATCAAAAGGCGTCATCAATGTGTGGTAAGGGATAGGAATCTTTCTTGGTTAGAGAATTCAACCTTTGATAGTCCATCACAATCCTGTGTCCACCATCCTTTTTCTTTAAGATGAGCAGGGGGAAGCCCAGGGACTTTGAGAGGGAGCTAGCAGTCCAGCATCCAGCAGTTGTTTGAGCTCCTTAGAAACCTGTGCATCCTCCACTTGGCTGCGGCGGTATGGCTTGGCACAAAAGGGGGGAGCATCTCCTGTGTCAATCTGATGTATCACACCTTTGGCTAGCCCATAATCAGTACTATCTTTAGCAAAGATGTCTGAGAACTGGTCTAGTAAATCAAGCACCTCTTTCTGTTGCACCGGAGACAACTGAGGGAAGTCTTGGGCAGTGAACAGAGATAGGACTTGAGGCTCGTCTTTGGGTAGGTTAAAGTCTTGAAACGTTCCATAAGGGTGAAGAGACAAGATTTCAGGAGCATTTAACAACTTTCTGTAACCAACAACCTGTCCTCTGGATACTGTCATAGGAAGCGCAGTAAGGTTGGCAACTAGTAATTGAACAGGATCCTTGTGGGAAACGTCTAGAATTCCAGGACAAAGGTAAGGCTTGTTACGCCCCAGTAAAGGAGGGGAGTACAGCTCTAAGAAAGTATGTTCAGGTAGTTCATATGATATCTGGGAGTCTATGATAGCCTGAGAGCCTGGGGGGATGGTGATAGCAGATGTGGCCATGAGAGGGATTCCCTCAGTTGCAGGACAAGCCATGGGAGGACACTTTATGTTGGTGGAATGAGTTTGGTATTTTAGGGTGAAAACTCCAGTGGGGTACTCCAGAGTACATGTCTTCAACCGTTTACCAGGAACTTTGATGGGCTCCTCAAAGATCAGAGGGACTTCTGTACCCTAGGATAGAAAGATAACCATCCTTTAGGTTGATGATCCCATTATACTCCCAAAGGAACTTGGTACCAACCAAAAGGTCATAGCTCTCATTTTCTAGAACAACCGCTGGCGCAGCCAACAGGAGTTTACCAAATTGCATTGATAAGGCAGAGTACACACCAATGGCGCAAGTCATGGAGAGACCAGTGGTGCCATAGGATTGATGGTAGTTGAGATCAGGGGCCAACTTAAGTTTCTTCACCAATTTAGAAGAAACAACGTTGACAGGAGAACCGGTGTCCAGGACGGCTTTGATCTTGACCTTCTGGATAGATATCTCTACTCGGGTGGTATTGCATCCAAAGGGTGGCAGAACAGCCAAGATATCCTGTGCCTCAGCTAGTTCCTTGTCCCACTTCTCAATCATGCATTGTAGTCCCAGAAACTCCTTATATACAGTTTGGAGAGGGAGTGAGACAGATACATTCTTGAAAACGGCGTCTGCAACTTCAGCGGCTTCCTCTGATGATTCCACTAATACAGGGGACCGTTTTGCCTGAGTAAGATAGGGGCAGGAGACAACTGCTTTGGCCTCAGACAAGGGCTTGGTGGTAGTTGTAGTCTTCCCAGATTGTAGCTTATAGGGAATGGCAATAGTCTCAGGGACAGCAAGAACAGAATACCTGTATGCATCATGGTCTTCAACATCAGATTCATCCACATCAGAATTGTCAGAAATGTCATGGAACAGGAGGAGGATAGGAGGAGCTTCATCATCAACAGGCTCAGAGTCAGTAGCAGGCGGGGGTGTAGGAGGAGACTGGGAAGAATTGTCAACCAAGAGCGTCTCTGCCTCTAGGTTGACTGTTCTTTTCCCAACTGATCCTTGGGATCAGCTCCTTCAACCCGCGGATTGGTGCAGACGCAAGAGTGGTGGCCTATCTGACCACAGTTGTGGCAACCTTGACATTGAGGAAGATTTTGGGAGTTCATAGTGAAGATACAAGAGCCGCTAGAAGAGGAGCCAGAGTTGGAAGCAGCACAACTTTCCCAAATGACTGCCCCAGAATGGTTAAGATGCATATCTTGGAGCAGCGTCTTTATACTTTTCATGGAGGACAGCATAGCCTTGTGAGCCTTGAAATGGAGGCATAGGAGCTGATTCATCTTGAGGGCCTGAGTGCAGGCCATATATGCTTCATGCGCTGTCAATTGTCTGCTTGTTATTAACTGTTGTCCCTCCATGTAAAATCTGTTGACAAATTCAGCTAATGTCTCTTTGGGCTTGAAGGATATGTGCATGAAAGCATCCTTTTTCACCTCCAGGCTAAGATCACCACCAAATTTGTCAATCAGGAGCTGTTTCATGTCCTCCCAGGTCTCAATGGAGGGCAGCTCTGGTACAACTACCTCTTGACAGGTTGGGTGTAGGCAAGTCAGAATATGTTCTTTCTTAACTTCATCTGATGCTTGTCTCATAGCAGTCTTGTAAATAGTTAAGAAGGCTGCAATAGTCGAGGTTTTAGGATCAAAGACTTGCTTAAACGTAGGCTTGAAGTGTGCCTCAGGAGTTGGACCACCATTGTTGCTATCAAGTACATTGATGCGTGGGGAGAATTCAGTTTCAGATTTGGAGGAGGGTTGTCTAGCCCATAGTTGTCAAACACTTTCTTCAAGGGTCGTCAGAGTCTCGGTGGTTCTGGCACCTGTAGTGTTGGCTAGAGTGGTCTGTTGTTCAGTAACATCTAGGCGTTGTCCTTGGGTAGTGACAACAGTGGAGAGCTCAGCCAACTGCAAAGTAAGGGACAGCCCCACTGATAGGCAAGGGGCAAATATGTTGTTTACTGAATCAATCAACTCACTCATCTCCTGTACGTCCCTGTCCAACTCAGTCTGGTCTTGTTTCAAATGGTCCACCTCATTAGCTAGGGCAATCAACTCTCTGGCACAGTGGATTTGAGGAGCCCCTGCCAAACCAGGACAACAACCATCCTCCTCGTTAACCCCAAAAGGACTAGCCACGGCCGTTACTACCTTGCGTAAAGCAGTGACTTCTTGCTGTAGTTCAGCAACCTGAGCAGTCAGCGCAAGGACCTGGGGATCAGGTTGAGGCATTTCAGTAGGACGTCCTTAGCTATGAGTGGAAGCACGTAATTCCCGGATGGCTTCCCATATTTTCTGCTCTCTGTCCACCAGATCATCAGCAGGAGGAGAAGGCAGAACATCAGGTTTGGGAGTGGACAGCTCATTCACCTGACTCTGAAGTTTGGCAATAGCAGCGGCAGCTCTTTCTTGATCAAATTCCGCACTGAGCTCATTTAGACCTTGGGCTGCAAGGTCAGCTACCTGTTGCAATTGCTCAAAGGAATAGACACTAAATACATTGAGCTGTTGTACTAGGCGCTCAAAATTGGAGAGATAAGCGTTTAGAGTGGAGTCTACTTGAGTTTGCCAGGGTTGTTCTAACTGGTGAAACTCATGTATTTGCTCCCTAACGTACTCAGGGATGGACTGGCACATTTGCTTGATGGAATTGACTAAATTTTTTTGAGAGGTGACCAAATCACGTTGATTGTCAGATATCAGGGAGAAAAGGGAATGAATTCATTGTTGGTAGGCAGCAAACTGGTCCCAATGATGGGTAACAGCTGCTTGTAGAGACAAGATTTCTTGAACGTGGAGTCCCAACACCATCTGGTGGTGGGCCAAGGCAGACTGCACAAAGGATGACAGCAGATGATCAGCAGAGCTAGCTGCTGAGAGGAGGTGTTGTGGAAACTGAGGGGCCACAATTAACTCATAGTATTTGGCATGGCTAAACTGTAACTGAAGGTGAGGGATGGCCCTGTCCCGAGCTATCCCAAGGGCTACCGCCATGACTTGTTCCAAGTCAGGGGTACCCATAGGGTAAGCAACTAAGCAGGGGCCATTCCCAAGGTTCAATAAAGTAGGGAAAATAGGCGGGTTGGCTATGTCTTCCTCAATAGGAGGGCTGGTAATTTCAGGCAAAGTTGACTCCTGAATAGGTGGAGGCAAGGGACCTGCAAACGTAGATACAAAAGGGATAACCAAGGGGCTTATAGCCCCTGTAGTGAGCATCATTTTTGTTGTGTTCTGAGGCGCAGCACAGACACACAACGGGGAATCCTAACCTTAGGATTGGATTCGTACTAAGTCTTGGTTAGATGACAGGGAAGGCAATAGTGTTTACCTTGCGGCCCTGGATGAATAATCTCTACTAGGCGTGGCTAGAGAGAGGCGCAGAAGTACAGAAGACACAAAGACAAAAATATGAATAGAACTTAATCTTTATTGGTGAATATGAAATGGAATATATAGTGGTTAGGAATACCACAAAACACTACCAGGACGGTAGGATCACTTGCCACAAGCATGAGTGGGGCAAGTGAGTTGCGCAGAGTCAGGAAACCAAACAATCATATTTCCTGAAGTGGAAGCCAGTTCATTTTGAGAGTCAAAAGCAAAAGCAAGAGATTTTTCTTTGAAATGGCCCAACAAAGGCAAAATCAAAACAGGGCAAATGCTGTTATTCATGACACATAGCTGAGCTCAAAGTTACCACTTGGCGTCAATCTGCTGTTCAAAACCCTCCTCCAGTAGAGCCTATGCCTGACCCTTGCATTGCCTTGCTCACTGACCAAGTAGCTACATTCAAGGAGAAATTGAGTATTTGAGACAATGCCTCTCTAATCCTGATGATTCAACCTCTGAGTCTGAAGGTCAAGAGGAAGCTTAGGTTGCTATTACTCCCGCTCATGGCAATCAGGGTTGTTTCCCTGGCTTAGAAGCCCAACCCTGGGTCAACTGTGCTCTTGCCTTGGATCAGCTAGCAGAAGTAACCAATGATGTTGCTGATAGGCAGGACGCACTGGAACAAAAGGTAAAAAATCTCTCTTGCTTAACCAAGACAATGAATGGGCAGATCATCCCTTTGGTTGCTCAGACCACTTCCCTGACCACTTGCCTCAATGGGATTGCTGGCACCCTATTGGTGCAACAAATTAAGATTGATGAATTTAGAGCTGCTGCTGCTACCGCTAGAGATATCAGTGGGCAAAACAGCTCTATCTTGGATACCCTAGAGGAGAGCCTTTGACTTCTCTGGGCTAGAAAATCTGCTGCTGAATCTGAGCTTGAGGGCAATCTCCACATTAACATCCTCACCCCAGGTTACAACAGCCAATCCACCTCATCATCCATTGACCCTGATTATAAGCCTTCATTCAAACAGATATTTGACCCTAAAAACTCTACCATTGCTGCCTTTCTGACAATTTACAAGACTGAAATGTGTAGGGCCACCAATGAACTTAAGAAGGAGCATATTCTTACCTGTCTGCATCCCATGTGCCAAGAAGTTGTGGTCCCTAAACTCCCCTCTATTGTCACTTGGGAGGACATGAAGCGCCTCTTAATTGAGGAATTTGTAGGAGATCTCAGCTTGGAAGTCAATAAGGATGTGTTTATGCACATAGCCTTTAAGCCCAAATAGACCCTGGCTGAATTTGCCAATTTTTCTACATTGAAGGACAGCAGTTGATCACCAGTTGTCAGTTAACTCCCCAGGAAGCTTACACAGCTTGTTCAAACACTTTAAAGGTGAACCAACTACTATGTCTGCACTTCAAGGCCCACAAAGCTTCCCTTACTTCAATGAAGAGTATCAAGACCCTCTTGCAAGACATGCACTTGACCCATGGGGGTACTGTAGTTTGTAAAAATAAGGCCAACAATGCAGGAACCACCCCCCCCGTACTCTGCGCATTATGACTCTGGGCTCAAGTGGGCCGTCTAAGAGGCAAGGATGTCATAACTGTGGTCAAATAGGACATCACTCATGTACCTGCACTAACCCTCAATTAGAGGGTTACAACCCAAAGAGCAGGCAGGAAATGAGAGGTCATCTTAGAGGCAGAGACACTCTCTGCTGACCAATCTCCCCTGTCTCCTCCTGATCCCTTGTCTGACAAGGAATCTTCCCCCTTGGCTGGCCCAACTATCCTTCACCTGTTCCACAATCTTTCCAGTGATTCTGAACCCAAAGACTCTGATTGTAATGAATCTGACAGTTATGGTTACTCCGTGCTGGCAGTTCTGGAGACAGTTTACGTCCCTTACAAGCTGTGTTCAGGGAAAACTACGGCTACTACTCGCCCAGCTTTGAGCAAAGCTAAGGCCATAGTGGCTCGTCCTTACTTAGCACAGGCCCATTGTCCCCCTGTCTTGATAGATTCCTCCAAAGAGGCTGCTGAACTAGCAGAGGCTCTCTTTCAGAATGTGACTGTATTTCTCCCCTTGCATACTGTGTATAAGAAAATTCCTGCCTTACGATGCATGTTGGCCAAGTGGGAAAAAGAATAGGAAGCTGCACAGGATGTTCTAGATGTCTTGCCCCCCTTTGGGAAAGATACCACCCGTGTGGAAGTATCAATCCAAAAGTTTAAAATCAAGGCTATTCTAGACATGGGCTCTTCAGTCAATATAGTATTGTCTAAGCTAATGAAGAAGCTTAAGCTGGCCCCTGACCTCAACTACACTCAATCATATGATACCGCTGACATGGCTCAAACCCAGGCCATTGGGGCCTACTCTGCTCTGCCAATGAGGTTTGGGAAACTTCTCATTGCGTCCCCTGCTATTGTCTTAGAGAACAAAAGTTACAATCTCCTGGTTGGTACACAATTCCTTTGAGAGTACAATTGGATTGTGAACCTTTGAGATGTATAACTTTTTCTCTTAGGGTATGAGATCCCCCTAATCTTCAAGGAACCTCCTTGTCTCCCGGGTAAACACCTTAAGACTTGTGTACTCAAGTACCCCATGGGTATCTTCTTGCTCAAGTACAGGACTCATTCTTCCAATATGTGGTCCCCTCCTCCTTCCTGTCCTGATGAGGAAGGTGTGCCTCTGCTTGCCCCTGCAGCTATCACCATCCTGCCTGGCTTGCAAGTGATTATAGACTCTCAGATATCCTATGAACTACCCAAGAAATAATTTCTGGAGCTATATTCACCTGATTCCCTGAGCTGTAGAGAGCCTAGGTTATGCCCTGGGATTTTGGACTGGACTCACAAGAAGCCTGTGCAGCTGTTGTTGGCTAACCTGACTGCCCTACCTATGCAGGTGACCAAGGGCCAGGTTGTTGGGCATGGTTGCATATTAGGTTCAGAGCAAGTGGTGTCCCTATACCCCTTTGGAATGTTTAATGATTTCAACTTGCCTGAAGGGGACCCTCAGGTTCTCTCCCTGTTCACCGCCACAGACTTCCCTCAGCTGTTGCCCATTCAACAAAAAGATGTTCTGGAACTGTTAGACTAGTTTAAAGATATCTTTGCCTCTGGGCCCACCAACTATGGTCTAGCTAAGGGGGTCATCCACCAGATAGACTCGGGTGATGCCCCACCCTTTTGTGCCAAACTGTATTGCCGCAGTAGAGTGGAAGATGCCCAGGTCTCTAAGGAGCTTAAACAGCTTCTAGATTCTGGGCTCCTAGCCCCCTCTCAGAGCCCTTGGGCCTCCCCATTTTTGATCCTAAAGAAGAAGGATGGAGGCCATCACATTGTGATGGATTACTGCAGTCTAAATTTGCTCACCAAAAAGGATTCTTACCCTTTGCCTAGAATTGATGATGCCCTCAGAAAATTAGGAGGATCAAAGTTTTTCTCTGTCATGGATCTAGAATAAGGATACTGAAAGGTTGAATTGTCTCCTGAAGATAGAGAAAAGGCTGAACTCATCACTTCAGAAGGCCTATACAAACCCATTAGAATGCCCCAAGGACTCTGCAACGCCCTGGCTACATTTCAACGGGCTATAGACTCCATCCTATAAGACCTAAAACTCTTCTGTGTCCTTGTATACCTTGAAAATATTACTGTGTTTAGCTCCACCTTCACCAATCATCTGGATCACTAAAAGCTGTATTCATCAAGATTTAGGAGGCAGGCCTGAAACTCAAACCCTCTAAATGCTCCTTCTTCAAGGAACAGCTTGAATTCTTGGGCCACAAGGTCACCTAAACTAGATACGCCCTATGAATAATAAGGTGGAAGCCATTGAAAAGATGCTGCCTCTCACAAAATCTACAGGAGGTCCAAGTATTTCTTGGTATGATGGGGTACTATTGACAATTCATCCCTGATTTTGCTGAACTAAGTAAACCCCTTGTCCAGCTCCTTTGCAACGTACCCTTTGAGTGGACTGACAGCCAACAGCAATCCTTTGAGGCGCTGAAAGCCAAAATCAAAGAGGCTTCCATTCTAGTCCACCCTGATTAAAATAAGGAGTTCATCTTGTACATTGACACTAGTGGAGTAGCTGTGGGTATCATCCTAGCCCAACTTGATGATGAAGGTGTGGATTGACCTGTATGTCAGGGATCCAGTCTTGGGTGGTTGGCCTGTTGTTTTCAGGGGTAACTCAGGCCAGGTTTTTTGTGAGCAATGCCCACCACAAGAGGGGAGCTAACTTTAAAAGGTATGAGGCAGACTTCCCCACCTAAGACCACGGGCTGACAACCAGGATTATAGTGTCAATCACCCCTGTGAAAGTGATGTACACAATCCCAAACAGCTTGCCAGGATGGTCAGTTGGGAGGTCGGGTGCGGAAGCGGACATGGGTTTTGGGGTCACAGGTGGTTCCATGGATAGATTGTAGACAGGGAGATAGTTGAATTTCCCTCTGAAAAACTTGGGTGTTAAAAAAATCCACGGGCCTTGTTGGTTGTATCTAACTGAAGATTGTATGCGGGCCAGGGGATTGAGTTCAAGTATCTTTTCCAGGGTTTATTCTTTGTATTTAGACTTCAGAGGGTAGTCAGTAAAGTGGACAGGTGCAAAGGGTACTCCAGGAGGACAGAAAACAGCGGGTGGAGGGGCAGGCAGGCCAGGAGATCTTGAACTGAATTGGTAGACAGCAAATACAAAATAAGGCAATAGCTGTATGAGCCAAATTAACATAACCTTCATTCAAAAATGGCAATAAGTTTGGAGTGTGGGGTCCTTGGGTCTATATAGTACCCCCTCCAAACTTAACATTTTCCATGGGGGGTCCATCAAGGCATTGGGAAGGCCAGGGCCGGGGGAACTGGGTGCTTGGGTCCAAAGGCAGAAAAATGGTGCTCGGCCTGGGGGTTCTTTCATTGGTCAGGAATCTCAATTTGGCTGCCTGATTATCTTGCTTTAGTGTTGAGGTCATGGGACCGGGTCACGGGCCCATGCCTCTTTCCTGGGTTGGCTCTTGATTGGTTGCTGGTGTAGACTTTGAGTTTGAGAAGCTACTAGTTTCCAAATCAGTGCCTCCATTAGGCGCTGTGATTAATCCTCCATTTGGCACAATGATTTCTTTGGTTTGTCTCTTTGTACCACATTGTCATGAACCGCCATGACATTATTATTTATAAAAATTGCATTTTAACTACCTGGGCTGATAGAGCAGATCCTTGCTGTCAAAACGAGCCCTTGCTGGTCTCTCTAGGTGAACTGGTTCAGAAGTTAATTTGATTTGAATATTTAGCCCGGGAGAACTCATTGATACATCCCAAAAAGGAAATGCAATTAGGTATTGGGCCTACAAAGACAACAATCAACACTGTGCGGACAAATACTAGTGTATCTCAGCTGATACTGATCGGATTTAGACGTTTTTACGCTCAAATTGAAGCCACAAAGCAGGAGCTTCAATTTGAACTATTTTTGGACAATAAACAGAAGCAAAGCGTGAAGTTCAAAGATTCTCAAAGGAATATGATGCCATAAAATCAGCTGATGTCTCAGACTCACAGAATGAGCCCCCAGATGAAGACCCAAGAACCTCTGAGAATGATCTGGAAGAATCAGATCAAATGGTATAAAAAGAGCCTGACTTCTCTCCCCTTCATTTGTGGTCATTTTTGGTCCTTGAAATAAATGAATCAAATACATCCAATCTTCAATTTAATGGTTCAGAGTCAGAAGCCCTTGGGCCCTGACACGCATGGGTCAATGCACTCAGTATCAGCTTGTGGGGGCTCAATCCCAGAAAAGTGCGGGCGGGCGGTTCTGCGGTCCACAGGCCTGGCAACCCAAAGGAATCCAGGTTTGGGGTTTGATTCCTGCTCCTGGGCCTGGGTTTCTAGAGAGGAAGAATTGTCAATCCTGACACTGTAGCCTACTCTTCACAGGTCCTCAATAAGCATAAGAAAAACTACAGTGTCACTGAGAAGGAATGCCTGGTGTTGCTGCATGCTGTAAAACAGTTTAGGCACTACATCTATGGACCCACTTCACAGTGGTCACAGATCACTCCTCCCTCAAATAGCTGCAACAGCTAAAGGAGCCTGATGGTCAACTAGCTGTTGGGCCTTACGCCTGCAAGGATATGATTTCACAGTAGTACATCACCCTAGTGCGCAATATCAGAATGCTGATGGTTTGTCAAGGATGCCCATATTAGCCATCTGTCCTGCTGACACCAATTGCCTATACAAGTTGATAGGGTACCCTGAATCCTGGACCACTGAGCCAGAGGACATTTGTTTGGCACTGCAAGCCCTATTAAAGGATACTGTGATTTGAGATAGATAACTCTTCAAAAGAGTCAACAACACTTATCTACCCTACGTCTGTCCCAGCATGAGGATAGCCATTATCCTCCAAGCTCACATTGACACTGGACATGGAGGCATAGCAAAGACTCATGACTGGTTGTGCAAAAACTTCTATTGAGAAAACATGCACATCCTGATCCCTGATGTCCTCACCTCCTGTCATTCTTGTCAGCTCCAACGACCCCAACCTTCACAACATCAGTTCAAGCTCATCCCTCCTAAGGATGCCTTCCACACTGTGAGTATTGATGCTGTTGGGCCTCTCCCTCATTCTAGATCTGGGTGTTGATTCATATTGGTAGCTGTAGATCATTTTACTAAATGGGTTAAAGCCAGAGCAATCAAGTATATAACTGCCAAGACCACTTCTAATTTCTTTTTGCAAGATATCTTCTAACATTATGGTTGCCCTCAAGTCCTGCTTTCTGAAAATGGAACCAACTTTAATGCCCGCCTCATAACACCCCATTGTAGAAGCTATGGGCACACATTAATCCTTCTCTGCACTGTATAACCTGTCAACCAACGGGACTGTGGAACAAGCAAATTCCACCCTTGTGTCCATCATGAGAAAGCTTACCCTCTCTGATGCTGCTAATTTGGATATTTTCCTCCCTGCTGCTCTCATTGCATATAGACTAAGCAGACATTGAGTGACCAGCCAGTCCCCCTTCACCATGCTGTATGGACAAGAAGCCACTACCCCCTCAATCTTGGGACCTTATTTGATTGAAGTTGACGCCTCTGTCAATCCTGAAACTCATGTCAAAGACTTAACTAATTGAATCATTGACATTCAAGCTACAGCCTATTCTACTGCTTATAAAGTCAAAGCTTTAGAAATTTTGTCCTCCAATGCTGCCAGAGCCCCCCTCTCTGAGTACCAAGTAGGTGACCTAGTCCTCTACTATCAGAATTTTACTGGAGGCAGAGCCCACAAGATTGACTCCCTCTGGGTTGGACCTTGTGAAGTCACCTTCAAAAATGGTGTCAAGTATACTGTGAAGCTGCTGTCCTCTGGCTGCCCCTTTGCTTGAGTTCACTCAAAAAATTCTCCGCAAATATCAACTCCCTGTGTCCAATCTTGAGGGGGGAGATGTCAGAAATTGCGTCATTAATGCTATTTTGATGTGGCCTTTGAATAATTATATGTGCAAAGATTTGGTCAGTTTTGCTTTTAATTTTGGGAATTCCTCACCTTCTGCAAATGGGTCTGGTTCAATCTCCACTCATTCTGGATTATCATACCTGCCCTTGACTGATCCTGGTATGACCTCATTCCAATTTGACCCCTTCTGCCACTCTGTCTACCTAATGAGTGATCATTGACCCTTGTCTACTATTTAAGTAGAATCAGTTCTCCTAATAAAGACAAGTTTATCCACATTTGTGTTGGCTTTAGTATTATTCAAGCTTTTTCCTTTCCTTTTTGACAAAAGGACTTTCACATCTTGTATTCCAGGAAATTAAGGTACATGCCCTTAATTTTGCCCTGAAGGCTAACCCAAGGCTAGCTTTGAACCTCAAATCTTTTGTTATAAAGATTTCCTGCCGTGTCCTCCTGGATGTGGTCCCCAGGAGCCAAACACAAAAGCTGAGCTTACTCCTATCATAATGACTGGACCTAACAGGTTCAAGGTTGAGGATTCCACAAAGCAACCTGATCTTAACAAGGCTTATTGGTTAGAAAGTTATCCTATCAGTCTTCCCAAAGCCACTGCACCTATTACAATCAGTGCTGTCAGCACTAGAAAGGAACATGAGAAGTTCTTCTACTACAATGTCAAAAGTCTATCCTTACCCAATTCAAATCATGTTATTAGTACCAATTGGATGTACAAAGAGCCCACCTATCTCAATCCTCTGGTCTTGGATCATGTAACCCTTACTCCTTCCTCCAAGGTGCAGTCCAAGCAATTCAAACCCTATGTCAAATCTAGAGGTGGGAAATGTTGCAATATTGAGTACTTCACCCTAATTGCTATTGAGACAATTGGAATTAATACATTGATATGATTTGACAATGGATTCCTTAAGTTGATTTCCTCAATTGCAATTGGATTCAGCTGGTGGAGCTAAAATACTCAGGCTTATTATTAATCATACCAGTTTAATAAACACAGCTTTTAACCTTACACTTATACTTTGATATTGCCTTTTATTTAGCAGTTGAGGTTGGTGTTTAGTAAGCCTTAAATAGTTTAGTGATATTAGTAGATTTTATGGATAGTTTAGATAAGATAAACTTTAGCTCGTAGATTTAGCTAGTTTAGATAGCCCATATTTACGACACTTGCTGTATGAGTACTTTGTTGTCATGTTGAGCCATTTTGACCATTAATACCCAGATCCCTGTTGATGGAGGGTAAGCTTTACATGGATACTTATTTCGTTTGCATCTGCGGTTATTCTGCTTAAAGATGGGTTGGTTTTGCTTGGCGGCATAGCTTTGAAAGCTATGGTACTCAGTTCAACCTCGCATCTGTCCTTGGATGGGGCAACTGCCTATCGACGTTAGCTTTGGGGGATCGGAAGTTCGGTGGTTAATCCAGTCATGACCCTCTCGCTTCTAGGACCCGATCCCAACATTATTTTGAGCACCTTAAGGTACAAAAGTTTATTGTAAAATACTCCGAATGAGTTGATAGTGTTAGGATCAGTTCCTAGACATGTGGGGATTGGGAATCCAACCATAACCTAATAGCTGGGTGAGAATTTCTATGGGCATGGTATATTTCAAGGGGTAAATAAATAGTCTGCTGAACTTATTGATCGATGGCTTTTAGGATCTCTACATTCTTGTGGCTGGGTTTGATAAGCCCAAGGACCACTGTACTGTAAAAAAAGCTAGGCAGGCAGTGAATTAAGTTTGGATTCTGGTCTGGCATATATATCTGTTGCTTTTATTGGCTGAATAGTCCTTCAAGGAAACCTTGATCAGACATAGTTAAAGATGGCATCACGCAGTTCATTTAAGCGAGTAATCTGAGCAGTCCATGCCTTCCGGGCTTCAACCAGAGTGGGATCTTCTGCCAGCAAGGGCAAGATGCTGGTATCATTCAGGACATCGCACTCTTGGATAAGTGAGGATTCAAGCGAAGATACAAACTTCATGACAAAATAGCGATATATAATCATTGGGATGATATCCCCAAAGCGCAGCTGAGCGACGCGGAAGTAAGCCGCGCTCATTTCAAATGCTAAGCAAACTTTTGGATCAATAATATTGGAGGCATCTATGCTGGTGGTACTTTGTCCAAAGCTGCATGTTGTTTGCTTAGAAGAACTCTGAAGGGAGGCTGTTGAACCAGACATGGGGGTGGGTTCAGTTCTATGGGAGGGGGGCTTGGGTTGTTGATCTCTAGTTTTTGTTGGGCATGTCTGTCCAAGGCTATTGAACACTGGCATGGTAGAAGGCTTTTGGGAGGTTGTAGAACCAAAGTCAGAGTTAGTTTGGCGGAGGTACGAGCTTAATGTGTTTTCGGAGTGGTTTGATCGAGTCCTCGATGCTATCGTGGTATGAACCAACGATAGCATCCAAGTTTTCCTTATCCCACGTGGCAGGGGAGTCGATTTCCATGTCGTGGATTTCGGTTATTCTTTCGGTTACAGACTGCTTCAGGGTATACAGAAGGCCATCTAGTTTGGATCTTGGAATTAGTGCATGTTAGGCCTGCTTACTCAATGTACATAGGCAGAGATTGGAAATTTCCAAAGAACTGGTCTAGGAAGCCAGGAAGAGCATATCTGATTTCCTTCTCTACGTCGCAAAGACATTTTAAAGCTTGCGCTAACCAGCCGCTTTGGCACTTTCGAATGCTTTCATTCAAGACTCCCCCTTTAACAAAGCAAGCAAGATCTTGTCCCTTTTGGCGCTCAAGGATCTTTTCGATATGCTCTATGGAGAACCCATATTCAAGGCTATCCTGGCTCGAGTAAACGACATGCTTGCAAGTAGATTTTAGTGAGCGAACGAAATGTTTATCAGATAGGATTAACCTGGGGTGGCTCTGGGTAATACCCATGATAAATGCATCAAAGCGAAGTTGGATCTTCTGGTAAAAGTACATATTGGAAGAGCGGGCTCTAAGGGTTTCCTTGAGGAAGTCGATGAAGGAATGGATGCGAGAAACGAATTCCAATTTCGGGTTCTGGTTGAGTGGCTTGGGTAAGGCCAATAGTTCCTTTTCAGCAGCACGTATGAGCTCGGTCACTTTGCAACGCAAGATTCTCAGGGTGTTTATGTCCGAGGCGAATTCTGCCTTGAGGGCTCTGAGAAAGTTTTTCACCCCCAAGTAATTTTTTAAAGTGCCGTCTACTTTATTCCAAGGAAATTCGCCATGGAAATAAGCTTTTTCTTGATCAATGCGATCTTCAAATGTTGCATCATTTTCAGGAAGATTGACGATAAAGCTCCCTAGCTTGAGCTTGGCCTTCTGGACTTTGAATCTTTGAAACCAAGTCTCTTGCATTCCTGGTGCAATCGTATCAGGCTTTGTCAAAATCTCAAAGGTACGTTTTCGTAATGGGTCATAGTTGTCGAGCGATTCCTGAATATATTTGCTCTCCGCTTCATTTTGGAAGGATGTGACCGTGAGTATGTATACTTGAGGATTAGCTAGATACGTGGCCACCAGCGCCTTAAAATAATCAACTGAATTGCTCAGAAAAAATACTTTGTTTTCGAAAGCAAACCCAGGGAGTTCGACCAAGGTGAGGGTTTGCGCAGAGCCTTTGATTTTAACTACAACTGTGTTGGTTGAATAGACTAACTCATTGGAAAAACTGTTTAAACTGTCTAAAGGAGCATCTAAAAACCATTTAGGCTTCCGGGTGGGATTAAGGGCAGCCATTTGTGCTCTTTGCACTGCCTCTCCCAACATTCCTTTGTCACAGATGCCAGCTTGGAATAAAACTGCCTGGGTTTCTCTCTGTACCAGAAATATTCTTCACAAACTTTATATCGATGGAGAATTCCCAATCATTGACACCGCCCTCAGAAAGATATATTTCTAGAGGACAGCGGGAAGTAGTATCGTTGGATAATGAAGTCTTGACTTGAGCAATTGCTTCGATTATACTTGTTTTCCCGGCGCCCTTGTGCCCACATAACACCAAAGTTGAAGAAAAAGAGCTCATGCAAGCCCCCTCCTGGCGAAGCTTTTCAACCAACTGTGTGATGCTCTTTGACACTCTTTTATGTCTATGCATTCTAAAAAATGGTTAAAGCAAATGTAGAGAAGCGAGATAAAACTAAAGCCCAATACAAAGTAATAAAGATATGATACTTAATATTAATTAATTAGATAACCATTCAAATATGAACCATTTTACTTCAACTTGATTTTGCAGGCCAAGTTCAACCAAAAGCCACGAAAAACTTTTGGCTTGAATATAAACCGAGCCCCCAAGTCTGCAACAAAGCTCCCGAGTCTCCCCAAAGCCAGCTAAGTTTTCTCATCACCATTATCCATCCAGAAATAAATTCCACATGCTCGGGAGAGATTTAACTAAACATTTCTGACCGCCTATCTTTCCCAATTTTTACATCTGCTTCGTTTTATTTCTGTGGTCTGCTCAGACCAATAGCACAGTCTCATCCAGTTGATTTTAAAGCTTTTCTGGATTCAGCTGAATCTCATATATCGATGAACCATAACTTTCTCCCAAGCTTCAAGATTAACCCCGGCTGGCATGTTGGCATAGCATATTTATTTGCAAATTTAAAGGAAACATATGATATACTTATTGGATAAAATAGATTACATAGTGTTCAGCATGGCTTCATGGATAAAGATGTCAGGGATCCAGCCTGTGGGGGGTTCCTGGGAACTCACGGGTGGACGGCCCGCGGGCCCGGCAGGGAGGGCCCACCACAAGATTGAGGCCAACTTTACAATATAAGATAACAATTTGCCCAGGAGAGCCCAAGGTCTGCTGGCAGGTACTATAGAATCTATCAAGCCGGTAAGAGTGATGTACATCACTCCAAATATCTGAGTGGAAGTGGATCTATTGGCAGCAACAGAAACTTGCATGCAGTCGGGCCGCAAGGTGAGAGGCGGAGTCATTGGGACCAAATACGCGGCCAGGTGGTTGTACTTGTCGCAGAATAGCAGGGAAGGTATAGTGATTCTGTGGCCTTCCCTGTAAACAGTCTTGGTCTCTATAGTTCTAGCCTCTGGGTTGTAGATTAGGATTTCCTCTAGGGTGAACTCCAAATATTCCAGGTTGGGGGGGTATTCAGTGAAATGTATCAAGCCAAAGGGAGCTCCTGGTGGACAATAAAAGTTGGGCAGTTGGTCCGCAGTTTCTTGGTATTGATGAGTGTGAGGTGCAAAACCGCAGGAGGTAGACTGTAAATGAAATAGAACTAATATCAAATATGGAATAACCTGGTTGAACCAAAGGTTCATGTCACTTTATTGCAAGAATGACAATGGGCAACTTCCTGGCGGCCCAGGGTATAAGTATGCCCATCTGTCATGGGTAAACTTTTACAAATTTCTTTGGCCCAGGTGTTACCGTCTACTTGATTTTTCCAGTCCTTGGTGGCATCCATCACAGGAGTTAATTCATTGGCTGGTTTGAACTGAGAATACTCAAATTCCCTTGTTGGGTTGTGGGGTTGGTCATCTCTGGGCAGCCCACGTTTTATAGGAAGTTTCTTTGTTTCCCCTTCTGTGGTGGCCTGAGTTATTTTGGGTTCTATAGCTAGACCTGCCTGCTGATTGATTGAGTTAACAGGAACCTTTAACGTGGGGAGTGTCAGAGTAGGTGATTTTGACTCGTCAAGCTTTAAAAGATTTTCCAAAGTTAAATCCTGTTCTGGTTCCTGCCCAAAAATCTGCAGGCTGGCGGCCTGCGGGGTGTCAGGGTTCTAATCTCGTAGTTGAGGTTTCCCAGTAAGCATGGTCAATAGGAGTTTGTCACTTGTGACAAAAGAGGGGGACTTGCCCAAGTGGTTCTATTGCAGCAAACTTGTTCTTGGCAGCTGGAAACGCTAGGCTGAGAGGCTTTACTCATCCTAGTCAGAAGCCACTCTGTATGGCCGCCTTTGCAGATAACACTATTGTTGTCCTATCCACAAAGGAGGACTCACAAAGGCTGACAACCCTTCTGAAGCTCTACCAAAGGGCATCCAATGCAAAGGCTAACATTGACAAGACAACACTGGTGAAGATAGAAGTGCCATCCTTTGCACCACCGCATGGCCTCACACCTATCCCAGCCCGTGAAACCTTTAGACAATGGGAGTGTGGTTCTACTCTATGGATATTGATCTGCAGACCAATAAACAGATTCTCCTCAAGGCTATTGCTAACAAGATCAACAGGTGGTGCCATTTCTGGTTCAATGTTATTGGACGGGTTACCACCCTCAACATCTTTGTGTTCTCCAAGATGTGGTATGTAGCACACATTGTACCCTTCTCCAAAGCCTTTAAGAAGAAGGTGTCAGTCATGACCTGCAATTTCTTGTGGGGTACTCCCAATACGTCACCCGTAAAAATGTCAGTGGTCTCTCTCCCCAGGTCAGCAGGAAAACTGGGTCTGATAGACCATGTCCAGCATTGCCAAAGGATGTGGGAGAAAGGATTAAGGGAACTCCTGATTGCCCATACTGATTCACTGGCAGCAGGCAGAGCAGTAAACTGGGCATGGGCTATCCAGATACCCAACCCTTCAACATTTGGACTAAGACAATGGTCTTGAAGAGAAAGAGATTCACCCCCCCAAATACACTCCTGAGTATTGGCGCTGCTGCTTGGCAATAATGCAGGTCAATGAATGGTAAACCTCTAAGAATCTTGATCCTGCTAGTCCACAGAATTGGGACCTGAAGGGCTTGCATCAAGCAGATAGAAACAGACAGATCAATATCAATCTGGATATGAAGAGCATTGTCACATGCCGGAGGACGGTGGTGTCCAAGTGTGGGAAGAAGGTTGTCCAAGACCCAAAGCCAAAGCCGGAATACCCCAAGATGATTTGCAAGTGGGTAGAAGCCAGCAGACTGGCCACAATCACCCCCAAAGAAATGATTACTCTGACGCGGGTACTGATGGCAACAACAGGTGCACAGACTCTGATGTGGAGACTGTTCAACAAGGCCTTCTGGAGTGAATCAACATTCCCGGTGAATCACCCAATTTGCCATTGTGGGCTTTGCCCATTCAATGATGCCAATCTGGAGCACAAATTCTTTGCTTGCATAATTGTGTTACCGTTCTGGACAGAGGTTGCCAACATACTAAACTTCTCTGTACATTTTCAACAGCAACCTCCAGAATTAACTCATACAGAACGGAAAATCTCCCATGTTGACAATTTCAAGAATTGTTTTTGCTTTATCTTTTATAATTTAAATTAAAAGCTCAAAATAAAAGTCAAACATTGCTTCTATTATCAGTGTCAATTATTTAATCAAGAAAAGATAATCTTTAATATTGAAAATAAGAAAAATATTTTTGAGAATTATTGACATGGAGGATGTTCCATTCTGTATGAGTTAATTCTGGAGGTTGCCTTTTCAACCCAAGTTTGACATCTTCTTCATGAGGAGTCTCAAGCGGGAACCCCCTGTAGTTCCAGTAGTTGATTATCATCTTGCACTGTGGACCATTCACACCACCTGTATAGATATAATATTTGACAATGGACCCAACCTAGTGTCACTCATGAAGGAGAAACTCCGCTCCCTAATGGACAATACTATGATCTGTACAGACAAATTTGGCCACACAATTCCTGGGAACAGGAAGTTTATGGATACCATTGTTGACTCATCCCACCTCATAGTTGAGGGAGTCATTCAGTGGAAAGACAGGCACACAGAGGGCATGCAGACTGCTACCCCTTCCTCTGGCATCCCTCATTTCCCTCCTCCCCACAGCTGTGTTTCCTTTTAAATGGTGTCTCTGAACCCTAATAAACCTGTGTTCCCTCAAAATTTTTGCCTGAATGGTTCTAGGCGGCCATTTCTTCTCCTGAGGGCCCAGGGTTCAAATCCTGGTGCTATCAATTATTGGATCTTCCATGCCAAAGCCTATTTTTTTCTCCAGACAGCGCCTGATGCTTACCCTTCATGACCTTAGAAACCAAACACTTACATTCCCCCAATACCTTCCATATTTATCAAATAAAGTAATGAAGTTTCCTGAGCCCCTGCTGGGAGTTCTTCTTAAAAAATGGCTTCATGGATAAAGGTGCACTGGCCCTAGTCTAAATTGCTTCATAGCCCAATTTGGAAACTCATCTGGTTGACTTCCTGTAACAAGAAGCTCCATCCAAGTGTCAATCCTGGCTTCTAGTTTGTCAATATTAAAATCAGATACAGATGATTTTTTAGCATCCAAACACCATAACATAGAATCAGAACCTTCCTGAAAAAATCCAGGATTCTCAAATCCAACTGCATCATTTGCAAACTGAAATGCAATCAACTCATATGAGTTGAAAATGGAACAATTAATCAAATCAATTTAATTTGCAAATTCTGAATCCTAAATACTATGCTTTTTGAAGCTATTGAGATAAACAAACCAAAGCCAGATCAGAGCAAACCAAAGCCACCATGGAACATAATATAACATCAACCACAAAGTTTGACCTGCATCAAAACAAATTTTGCCTTTAATTGACAAATCAGATCAGATGAACAACACATACATTAAGCACCCACATTACAAACAGCACACATTA
The DNA here is from genome assembly GCA_014839935.2 of Entomophthora muscae. Taxonomy (NCBI): domain Eukaryota; kingdom Fungi; phylum Entomophthoromycota; class Entomophthoromycetes; order Entomophthorales; family Entomophthoraceae; genus Entomophthora; species Entomophthora muscae. The sequence goes on from QTSX02006584.1 coordinate 52,739, forward strand.
AGATCAGGATCCCAAGATATCAACTCACACCCATCCAATCCCCTACAATGTTTACTATGCTTTGAGAAGGGCACACAGAATTTGCACACTACAATGCAAATCTCATGCATGAAAGTAATAGCTCTAGCAAACCAGGTGCATAACACACTAGACCAAAATACAAAAAAATATATGTCAGACACTACCTCAGTGCTGGGGATCTAAATTGATTCATGCAATCTGAAACAAAAAGCAGATATAACTATTATCAACATCTCTTTTGGGTATAAAATTTGCGCAGATTAGAGGAATATCTTGAAAGGGATAAAAATAACAAGGATGGGCCACTTGGATCAAACATAGAAGCTCAACACACTCAAACAGATAACTTGGCAATGGATGAGAGAAATTTGTCATCCAGAATACTATACAGATGTCAAAACAGCAGGCTCAACCCACCAGCAAGGTTCTGAGTAAGCAGGTTTGTGACCTGCAATCTGATTATCCAGTCACTTGAAGCCAGACTAGGTAGTCAACTCAAATTTCCAAATTCAACAACATGAACAGATGATGATCTCTTATGGTGGATACCTTGTTTTGGCGCTTGACTCATTATAAGGATCAAGCCACCCCCTTCACCATCCCACTGTGTGATCAACACAATCATGTTCCTGTTACCCATGACTCACACTAACTATATAATTATTATCTCTCAATAAAGAATATTATCTAGTTTCTAAATATTTTCCCCTTGTAACTCTGCTAAATAAGCACAGTTACGGCACAGAGTACAAAATACAATCTATTAAGAAGTTGGAATAGAAATTTTATTTGCTACAGTGGAAAATATTATGCAACTCAAGCAGCAAGCAAGTACACCCAGCAGAGAGCGCTGAGGCCACATACACCACAGATGGTCTACTGACAAAGCCACTATATGGGTGGACAATAAAGAAGTCAACATCACATCCAGCAAAGAAGATGTTGGGGAGCCACAGACCAAGTGCCAGGATTTTTATCCTGGGAGATCCAGAAGCATCAGCCTCACGGACCCAAAGCTAACAAGAAAGGCTCAAAAGATGATCACATCCAGAACTTCCAACAATAAAACAGTCAATTGTGTTCCTATGGCATAACTTCTTGAATAATGAAAAGATGCACTGTGACGTTCCACGTGTTTGGTGGTTTGCAGGCAGGGCTAATTTTGGTCAAGCAAAAGTTTGGTTGTTTGTTGCAGGTAGAGGCCTAGTAGGTAACATAGGACTACTAGGGTAAGTAAGGCCTGGCTGGTAGGTAACAAAGGACTACCAGAGGCAGATGTTGCCTCCACCCAGCAGAAGATATTGGCTGTTTTGGGCTATAGTTCTTCACCTAGCAGGGAACTGTGGCTGCGGAAGGGTGAAGACTGAGATAGCAAGCAGAGAACCTTTTCTGTCTGGGGGGAGTAGGTTTTGGACCCCTGGCAGGTAACACAAGCTGCCAGGGAGGGGAAGAGCTCTGAGGGCTCTATGTACCCTGATACACTTACAGGAGGTCTGTGAGCAAGCATCCTACTTAACGGACTGGTAGGATGTCCTTGTTTATGCCCCTATGGGAGCTTTGGGGGAGAACCCAAAGTGAGCATTGGAGGGTATAGATTTGCTTGGAGGTGTCACCAAGGCAGTTTGCTTGGGGGAGCAGCTGCAGAACTTGGTGTGATCAGGCCTCTGGGAAGTAGAGCTGATTACTCTGCGACTGAGTGCTCAGACTTAATCACCTGGGTGAGTAAAGATAACACATAGACATTGATCTATGGTTGAATGGCCTAAGTGGAGTGCCACTTGTGAGGGCCCAGTCAAACTTTAGTTCAATGTAGACTCATGCCTGGGCCTACAAGTTCTGGTAATGGGGACTGAAATAAAGAACCAAGGTGGTTCACGGAATTAACAGAGAAGACTAGCAAGAGGGACTGTTTGATCACAGTGAAGGCTAGTTGACGGACTGCTGATTGATATTGAATTGTGGGAACCAATATGGTTCAGTATGCAGAGGGAACTAAGGAGGTTTCTAGTGAGGATTTGTTGTGGAACTGGTTGAGAATAAGCTAAAAGATCAGAAGATTATGATGCAGGACAAGCTGATCATGATGCAGGTTGGCCAAAGGACCAGAAGATTGTGTTGCAGAAGTAGCCAGAGGACTGATAAAGTTAATGGACTGATTGCTGGTTAAGCTGAAGATCTGGAATATGAGCTGGCTGAAAGATCTGAAGATGATGGTGAAGAACTGGTGGTCTGGAGAAATGAGCCAAGATTTTGCCAAATTGATTTGCTAAAGTGGGAAGATGTGGAATGTTTTGCCTTGGTTTAGTATTAAAATCAAGAAGGAATGTGGATAGAAGTGTGGGTAAGATATTTATTTATTAAGTTTCTAGGATTAACAAAGGTATGTTGCTATGAGAGCTGGATACAAAGTTGTTTTGGTGGGACATTTTCCTTGGATTTTACTATATTTGTAAATATATGGGGAAAACGTTGAAGAGGTCCAGAAAGAACAGTTTAAATAGTATTCTACTATTTAAATGGGTTTAGGTTGAATGCAGGAGAAACTGGTGCTGGAATAATGGACCGGTTAACGCTTTGGTGCGCAAAGAGTTGTTGCTTTGAGTGGTTTGAGCTGTGGAAATTATTTTCCTAGTTAGATCCCAGTGGAACTTCATAAATGGTCTATTTATGCACTCTACATTCATTGGTTGAGTTCTGGCAGGTTTCCTGATGAATATGATTGGTTGGAAGCCAAAAGCTTAAAGTATAAGCGAGGAAATAGTGAATTAATACTTTAAGCTTTTGAGAAAGTAAGTATGTAAGCTTAAGTTATTATAGGAAAAAGTGGGTGGCAATGGATTAAGCTTATGAAGAAAGCCATTTTGAAGGCGGAACCGTTGGGAAAAGGACACTATAAGAAGGGGGCTGGCTGGAAAGTTACTGGGTCTTTTCAAGGGCTTTTGGAAGGCTTTTGAAGGTCTTTCTGAGGTCTTCTGAGTTTCTGCCAAGAGGTTTTGGAAGCCTTTTGATCACCAGCAGGAGCTTGGTTGGACGGATACAACCCAAGATAACGGAGCAGAAGCCCAAGAATGGGAAGCTGGATCCTAAGTGCGGCGCCAGAGTCCAAATTTAAGAACCTGGAGTCCAAGTTTAAGGAGTAGGCGTCCAGGTCTAAGGAGCAGACGTCCAAGACTAAGGTGCAGGAGTCCAAGACCAAGTACAAGGAGTCCAAGATATTGTTGGAGGACTCCAAGTATTGGCAAATTCATATTGTTTCCTTGACCCCCCGGGCCATATACCAGAAGGTTTCTAAGGGGATCTTCCTTCTGAGAGTGAATAAAAGCCCATTTAAACCCCTATACATATTTCTGAGATACATTTTCCCTTACTAGAGAATGACAACCCCTTCCAGCCGGTCCCTGGCTATGATCCAGGACACACTTTGGGGACTGGTGGACAGGAACCACATGCACCTAGTGCAATCACAGATAAAGAGTGTTAATTTTTTCTTAACACTAGCTACAAGCCTTATAAAAGCAATAGGAATGATGAAAGGGAGGAAACCCCAAAATTCTACCACACTGTAAAGGGGCAGAAGTATTAAAGAAGGTTATCAAATGCTATACCCAGGTGTTTATGCTCATTGCCCCCTATTCTGGCCCCAACACAGCATACTCTAAAGGCTAAGCATTCTATCCTCAACACCAAATGAATCATATCCATCAAGTCAATGAAGCGCACAGAAGACTACAAGAAGGCTGGGAAGATATTCAAAACTTTATCCAAATAGGCCAATTGTGTGACAGAAATTGCGGGATAGTAAGAAGCTGTCTCCAAGTGGTGGGGAATTACCACCCAAATCCACATAGAGTTAATGATTAACCACCAACACAGCTTCAAATACCGTTTTGTAAAATTTCCAAATGAGATACTAGGATTAAGTAAAATAATTAATCCTAACCATAGTAGCCCAAGATAAATAGCCTGTGAAAGCATCAGAGAATCTTCAGAATAAAATTAAGGACATTGAGATGCAAGAAAATCTTCATTTTCAAAGACAGGAGGGACCACTCCAATATTGGCAGGCATTGAATTAACATTGGGAGGTGCCAAAAATGAAGTTACAACTGCAGGGCCCCATCTTCCAGTAATGATCTGGCTTAGAATTAGACTGTAGGGAATATAGCGCAACAATCCAACTACAGGATTTATTTTCAAAAGTAAATTAGACCAAGGGATATTTGATTTTTATTGAGTAAATTTTTGGGAGGACTCAACTCTTAGAGTTGGAATTGTGAAAATTATTCAATATATACCAAAATTGACCAATCAATACCACCTGGATCCTGGGCTCCTATTTCTTCTACATTGTCAAGTGAGTATCTGGTCCAGGTTGCAAAGAACCCTTGGGTAATCAATTTCCAACAACCATGATGATTAACAAGCTCATATCAAGTGACCCTCAAATTACGTCAATTTATCAACGTCAACTTGCAAAGAGGAATCAGTTTCAGCTGGCAGACTGGAGCAGCTGTAATCCATTTTTGATTGACTGTTTGATTTAAATCCGTTAATTTGGTAAATTTTGTTAAAGGTTTTCTGGCTTTTTGAGCCTTTTTACTTGACCAGATAATTCCCAGCATGATGGAACCTACCGTGAAATCACCCTCTGCTTTAGCCCTGGGTACAATACCACCATCCAGAAGATGGGATAAAGAGAAATTCTTGTGGGCAGGTGGGAGTTTTATTGCGGCTAAGGTAAGCTTGGGGTGGCAAATAGCAGTGGGATTGCACTTGCAGAACTCTTGAATCAGGACTGGGAAATTGGAACAATTATAATGGGGAACTCATGAGTTTTCAGATTTAGGATAACCCTTCCATGACACTTAATTTTCCAAACAGTGTTGATTCTTACAGAAATTCAGAATAAATTAGCTCATACTCAGGATCTCCTTCTAAAAGAATGGTTGGGAAGAAGAAGTCTCCATACTCTTAAAGGGAGTAAGAAGGCATTCATGGAAGGTGTGAAAAATCTTAAAAGCTGGGGATAAATCTAGCTGATATGCAGAGGGACCAATTTGATGTTCAACCTTGAAGGGACCAACTTGCTTGGGCCCTAATTTGCAACAGGGGACCTTCAGTTTCATATTGCAAGCATCAACTATGACTAGATCACCTGGCCTATAGGTTGGAACTTCCTGGCACGTGCAATCTGCATATTCCTTATAAATTGTCATGGCGGCAGCAAGAGTAACCTGGAGCTTCCTAATGGACCCGCTTCAATGCAGCGTGTCAGGAAGCCAGTCATAGGTAGAGGCATTGGGCGGCTCAGGGTGAGGCGCAGCCAAGCTGGCGGGTAAGGCCCACCATAGAATGGGTGCTAACTTGATAATATAAGATACAGATCTCCCGAGTAAGGACCAGAGTCCGGGGTTGGGGACCATGGAATCCACTAATCCTGTCAAAGTAATGTAGAGTACTCCAAACAGTTGGGTAGAGGTGGTCTCAGCTGCGGCAGTAGGTTCCAGTGAGCGGTCTGGTCTTGGGGTTAATGGTGGAGTCATGGGAACAAAGTACGCTGGTAGGCAGTTGTACTTGTCTTTGAACAATAAGGGCAGTATCTTGACCCTCTTTCCTTTGAGTCCTATGTATTCAGTACTTCTAGTCCTTGCCAAAGAGTCAGCAATGAGGATGGCTTCCAAGTTGTACTCCAAATAGGCTGGGTTGGGGGTATTCAGTAAAGTGTACAAGTCCAAAGGGGGCTCCCAGGGGACGGTATAATGCCTGGGGCAATTCGGCAGATTGGTCTTGGGAGGGGGCAGCAGCCTGGTAGTCTACTTGTCCGGAATTAAGATGGAAGATCACTAAGACTAGATAGGGTAAGATTTGTTCAAACCAAAGGTTCATAAATCTTTATTATCAAAAATGACAATGTGGTCTTCACCATACCGCCAGGGTTTTTATACCATGGGACTTTTCTTCTTTGATTTTTTCAGGGTTCAGGTTTGCAGACAAGGCACTGGCAGGGCATGGATCTTGGCGTAGAGTCTCAAGGGCAGGAGATCTAGGTAGTGCCTGCTCTGGTGAATAGAAGTGGCAACGCTTTGTTCTGCCACCACTGTTCACTATGTCACCTGAGTAGTTCAATTGCACTACCCTCTCTGGACAGAATGCTGGCAGTTGCTGGTGGTATTTGGCAGAGTTAAAAATAGGTTTTGTTTTAACCTCCTTAAGGCAAGCTGCAACCTCTGCATAGGTTTAGGTCTTTGGTGGCTCAAGGTTGGCATCAATCTGATGACCATTTGGGGATTTGTCCTTGGGAGACTGGCAGGTCTTGGAGTAACTTGTCAACTTGGGTATGCAATTTAGCAAGTGGGCAGGTTCCTGTCCACTTTGTGTGACTCAAGTAGTCTTTGGAGGATCAGGGTTTGATTCCAGGGCTTCCAGCATTGATTCCAAAGCTCCAGTATTGACTCTTGGCAGGTTGGCAGTAGGTTCTTCCCCAACCTCTGTTAGCCAGGTTACATTTCCTTTGTAGGTATGGGTCTTCATTGGCACCAGTTTGGCGGCAGACTGGCAACTATTCAGGGAATCCTCCGTAGTAGGCCGGCGGGTCGCGGAGTAATTTAACAATTTGAGCCTGCAACTTAACAGATTGGCGGGTCCTGGACTGTCCTGGAGGGTTTGATCCGCCTTCTGGGAACTGGGGCTCAACCCTTGGGTTTTCAATACAAGTATTGAAATGTCATTCATGACATCATCCCCTTCCTTCCCAGGGGTCCCTTCCTTCCTGGCCTTCTTCTCAAGGTATTGTCGGATTGCTAGTTGGGTGTTGGGTAGGTTGATTAATGGTTCCCAGGTGCTTTCCTCAGGTGGGTATCCCTTCCACTTGACGTAGTACTGGAGGGTTTTATAGTGGGTACGGTCCCCATGAACATATTCAACTTCATATTCTTCAGAGTGTCCTACTTGGATGGGAGGGGGGTCAGTCTTGAGTTTCTGGTGGGGGAGGGAGTTTCCTTCTTTCTTGAATAGAAGCGTGCGGTGGAAGACATTATGTATTTTCCATGAGGGGGGTAATTCTAGTTCAAATGCTACTTCACCTACTAGCTTGGTGATCTTGTAGGAGCCACTTCTTATGTGGGCTAACTTCTGACAGGGAACAGTCAGAGGCACGTTTTGAGAGTCCAGATAGACTTTGTCTCCTACTTTCAACGTTTTCCCTAGGGCTCTGTTTTTTTCTGCAAACACCTTTAAGTCTGGACAGCACGGGTCAGATTCTTAAGACAGGTTTGCTGGGTGTCGTGTATCTGTTCAATCCAGGTTTGTCCTGACGGGTTTATTTCCTTACTACCAATACTGGGGTCCCAGGATGGGTCAAAGTCATAATTGGCTTTGAAGAGGGACATTCCAGTAGATGTGTGGTCTTTGCTGTTTTAATCATACTGTGCCATGGGTAGCATCTCTGCCCAGTTATCTTGGTTGGGGTTGGCGTAGCATCATAGGTATTGTTCAAGTATTTGGTTCACTTGTTCAGTCTGGATGTTGGTCTGTGGGTGGTAGGAGGTTGATACACAGGGTTTTACCCCCAAGTCCTTCATCATCTGAGTCCAGTATTTGGAGGTGAATTGGGGTCCTCTATCAGTGATGATTTCCCCCAGAGTACCATGTTGAGTTAGGATGTGGTCGTGGAAGTGTCTAGCTGTCTCTGCAGCAGTGCAGTGAGTGGTGGTAGGTATGAAATAGGACATCTTAGTAAACCTATCTACCATGACCAGGATGACATTGAACAAATTGGAGAGGGGCAGTTCTAAAATATAATCCATTGAAACAGACTGCCAGGATCCCGCTGTTATGTCTAGTGGTCTTAGAAGGCCTTCAGGTTTGGATCTACGGGTTTTAGTTCTTCCACATGTCTCACAGCCTTTGATATAGGCAGCCACGTCTGTGTCCATTTGGGGCCAAGCGTAATTCTTCTTGATTCCTTGGAGTGTCTTGAGTCTGCCAGGGTGGCCAGTCATCTCTGAGTCATGATCATCAATGAGTACTTTGGTCCTTGTTTCATCTTCTTGTACATAGATTTGGTTGTGTAATAGCAGGGTGGATCCTTTCAGCAAAATCTTTACTTGTGGTGGCAGCTCTCTGGGTCTGAGGTCAAGTTGTCAACAAGTTCCGCTGAGTATTTGTCTTGTTTCTGCGCCTTGATTATGTCAGGTTTGTGGGCATGATCTTCATGTACATCAATTGAATGCCTAGGCTGGCAGGGTCAAGGAGTACATATGTGTTGTGGTCCTTGGTTTCTGAAGAGGAAGGGGTCAGATCAGCTCTTCTACTCAGGGCGTCAGGTACCATATTCACCTTCCCAGGCTTTTAGTTGATGATCAAGGTGTAGTCAGCCAGTTATTAGGCCCATCTGGCCTGTCTTTGGTTCAGCTGTCTGGGTTTAAAGAAATAAACCAGGTTCTTGTGGTTGGTTAGGACCTTTACTGGAAACTCAGCGCCACATAGGTATCAGCGCCAATGTTTCAAGGTCTTCATTATAGCAAGCATCTCCTTGTTGTAGATTGGGTAGTTTCCTTAGGCAGGCAGCATCTTCTTGGAGTAATATGTTACAGGATGTAGCATACTATCCCCTCCTTCCTGAAGAAGGACCCCACCCACCACAAAGTTGGATGCATTGGTTTCCAGTATGAATGGCTTGGATGGGTCGGGCATGGCCAGGACGGGGGTAGAGATGAAGGCAAGTTTCAGGGTCTCAAAGGCAGTGGTGCATTCCGGAGTCCAGGCAAAGGTGACCTTGTCAGAGCACAGGCAGGTCAGGGGCAGACTGATGTGAGAAATTTTTTGGATGAAATCCCTGCAATAATTTTCCAGGCCCAAAAAACTTCTCACATCTTTTCTACATTTGGGCATCAGCCAAGACGTTATTGCTTCTACTTTGTCCTGTGCCATTGCAAACCCACCAGTCTTTACTATGTATCCCAGGAAATCAACTTTGGACTGGAAGAATTCACATTTCTTAAGCTTGGCGTGTAAGTTTGCTTAGGAGAGTTTTTTGAGTATAAGGTCCAGGTGGCGCAGATGTTCCTCATGAGTCTTGCTGTAGATGAGGATTGTGACGGAAATCAATGGATAATATGAAGCTGTTTCTAAATGATGGGGAATTACCACCCAAATCCACATAGAATTGATGATTAACCACCAACGCAGCTTTAAATATCTTTTTGTAAAATTTCCAATTGAAACTCCAGGATTAAGTAGAACAATCAATCCTAACCAGAGTAAACCAAGATAAATGACCTGATAAAGCATCAATGCATCTACAGCGTAGAATTCTGGGCATTGAGAAGTGACACAATTTTCATTTTCCAGAATGGGGGGAGGAACTACAAAATTGGCTGGCATGAAATTAACATTTTGCGGCGCCAACAACAAAGTTCCAGATGCTGGGCCCCATCTTCCTGAAATGATTCTGTTCTTAATCAGATTGTACGGGATATACCGCAACAACCCAAGCACAGGATGCATTTTTAAAATTTAAAATTAGAACTTAGGATAATTGATTTTTATTGAGTAAATTTAGAAGGACTCAACTCTTAGAGTTGAAACAGGGAAAATTATTCAATATATATCAGAAAAATTGACTAAGCAATACCACCTGAGTCTTGATCTCCTATTCCTTTGGCATCTTCAAGTAAGTATCTAGTCCAGGTTGCAAAGAACCCTTGTGTGACCAGTTTCTGACAATCATGCTGATTAATGAGCTTATATTGGGTGACCCTCATATTACGTCAATTTATCAACGTCAGTTTACAAGGGGGAGCTGGTTTCAGCTGGCATACTGGAGCAGCCGTGACACATTTTTGATTGACTGTTTGGTTTAAATCAGTTAACTTGGTCAATTTTAATATGGGTTTTCCGGCCTTCTGTGCCTTCTTACTTGGAAGGACAATACCCGTCTTTATGTAACTTAATGTGACAAAGATGTTGTCTAAGTATGCAACACAAAAGTGGTCAAGATATTCCCCTAGGACAGTATTAATCATCCTTTGGAAAGTTCTGGGGGTGTTGCATAGGCCAAATGGCATTACTGGGTATTTGTACAACCCATATCTGATTTTGAAAGCTGTCTTTTATTTGTCCCCCTCCTTGATTCTGATCTGGTTGAAGGCGTATCTTAGGTCAATTTTTGAGTACACCTGGGCTCCAGTTAGTATGTTGCAAAGGTTGTTGGCGTTGGGAATGGGATAGCGGTTCTTCACAGTAATATCATTCAGCTTCTGGTAGTTCACGCAGGAACACATTTCACCATTCTTCTTCCCTACAAACAGCATCAGTGACACGCAGGGGGCCTTTGACACTCAGATGAAGCCTTTTTTGTCATATCCTCCAGGTAAGCTTTCAAGGCTGCTTGCTTGCAGTGGTTACAACTATTAATGGGACCGTGATGTGATTGGGTACCTGGTAGCAGGTCTATAGTGTGGTTGTAGATTGAGTGGCTGGGTAGCTTTGTGGCCTCTTCTTCACAAAATACATGGTCCCACTTCTTCAAGGGGATAGGTAGTGTCCAAACGCTGGGTTCCATCTTTATGGTTAAGAGTCTGTTGGTTGGGGTTCTGCCGGGACTCATACAGAACGGAACGGTGTCACAAGATTCAGGTTATCCCAAGGTGGCAGTCTGCTCACAATAGTTTAGAATCAGGCCATGTCTGTTGGACCATGAGCCCCCCAGTACTAGAGGATGAGGCAATCCCAGAAAGAGGATCAAGGGGGGTTAGATACACGTTCTGTCCAATTGTAAAATGAAGTTCCTGTTCACACTTTTGGCCAGTGTCCAGGAAACTGTTTCCCATGGTTACTTGTAGGCTGCGCTCTGAAGCTGTTAATCCTAGTTCCTTTGCCAGGTTGGCGTCAATGAAGCTTTCATTGGCTCCTGTGTCAATAAAGACCTCAATCTGGCGCTTGATTCCCACACAGTCTATGGTCACTTGGATGAATTTATAAGATTGTGAAGAGGTGTTTATTTGTTCCAAGGATACAGGAGGTGTATTCTTCTTAGGGCATGCTCTGGTTAGATGTCCGGCCTCATGGCAGAAAATACACAACCCATCTCAGTAGTGGCATTGTAACTTGTCAGGAGACATTCCAGGTCAATTGGACGTCATGGCCCTGCCGGCTCAGGCAGGGTACAAGTTCTGTCCTTCTTGGTTAAGACTCAGGCCTTTGCATAGGGTCAGTAGTTCCTCTAGGCTCAGTGTAGGCGGGTGGTGCTTCAACATGTCTTTCATAGCTGAATTAACTCCCTTTCTGAAGATAATGGCAGATAATTCATCTTCAAGTTGGGTGTGCGTCTTAATTTTAAGAGACTCATCAATATAGGCTTGGATAGGGCGGTTCTCTTGTTGGATCTCTAACAAAGAGTTCAGTGCATAGTATCTGGTGTCTGGTCATTGCCAGTGCTCATGAGTTCAGCCTCAAATTTTGAATAGTCAAGGCAAAACTCAATATCTTCAGCGGTGGCTTTCCCAAACCAATCCAGTGCGTCTCCTGATAGCATGGCAGCCACCTCCAAGACTTTCTCAGTGTCACTGCGGTAGGCGTTGGTGTTGGTTTGGAAGTGGAGGCGGAGGACTGGCATGGCTTGGCAAGCTTCTTTTAAGGTGAGTTTGCCCAGCTGGGGCATATCCACCTTGGTTGTGGTCTGGTTCACTATCACATTTTGCACTTATGACGTGGCTAGGTTCTGGGGTTCTGCACCAGGTGCAGGGACTTTCAATTCTTTGGTGGGTTGATTCTTCATCCATGGGAGTATCAAGGAGGTAATTGCCTTATTGGTGTAATAAGTGATTATCACAAAAAAGAGCATACAAGTTGCCCCAAGTGTTAACAACATCTTGGGGCCCAGGTTACTGTGTTTTTAAAAGATTGTCATAATTTCAGGAAGCCAGTCATAGGTAAAGGCATTGGGCGGCTTGAAATGAGGCGCAGCCAAGCCGGCGGGTAAGGCCTACTTTAGAATGGGTGCTAACTTGATAATATAAGATACAGATCTCCCAAGTAAGGACCAGAGTCTGGGGTTGGGGACCATGGAATCCACTAATCCTGTCAAAGTAATGTAGAGTACTCCAAACAGTTGGGTAGAGGTGGTCTCAGCTGCGGCAGTAGGTTCCAGTGAGCGGTCTGGTCTTGGGGTTAATGGTGGAGTCATGGGAACAAAGTACGCTGGTAGGCAGTTGTACTTGTCTTTGAACAATAAGGGCAGTATCTTGACCCTCTTTCCTTTGAGTCCTATGTATTCAGTACTTCTAGTCCTTGCCAAAGAGTCAGCAATGAGGATGGCTTCCAAGTTGTACTCCAAATAGGCTGGGTTGGGGGTATTCAGTAAAGTGTACAAGTCCAAAGGGGGCTCCCAGGGGACGGTATAATGCCTGGGGCAATTCGGCAGATTGGTCTTGGGAGGGGGCAGCAGCCTGGTAGTCTACTTGTCCGGAATTAAGATGGAAGATCACTAAGACTAGATAGGGTAAGATTTGTTCAAACCAAAGGTTCATAAATCTTTATTATCAAAAATGACAGTGTAGTCTTTACCATACTGTCAGGGTTTTTATACCATGGGACTTTTCTTCTTTGATTTTTGCAGGGTTCAGGTTTGCAGACAAGGCACTGGCAGGGCATGGATCTTGGCGTAGAGTCTCAAGGGCAGGAGATCTAGGTAGCGCCTGCTCTGGTGAATAGAAGTGGCAATGCTTTGTTCCGCCACCACTGTTCACTATGTCACCTGAGTAGTTCAATTGCACTACCCTCTCTGGACAGAATGCTGGCAGTTGCTGGTGGTCTTTGGCAGAGTTGAAAATAGGTTTTTTTTTAACCTCCTTAAGGCAAGCTGCAACCTCTGCATAGGTTTAGGTCTTTGGTGGCTCAAGGTTGGCATCAATCTGATGACCATTTGGGGATTTGTCCTTGGGAGACTGGCAGGTCTTGGAGTAACTTGTCAACTTGGGTATGCAATTTAGCAAGTGGGCAGGTTCCTGTTCACTATGTGTGACTCAAGTAGTCTTTGGAGGATCAGGGTTTGATTCCAGGGCTTCCAGCATTGATTCCAAAGCTCCAGTATTGGCTCTTGGAAGGTTGGCAGTGTTTCCTTCCCCAACCTCTGTTAGCCAGGTTACATTTCCTTTGTAGGTATGGGTCTTCATTAGCACCAGTTTGGCGGCAGACTGGCAACTATTCAGGGAATCCTCTGTAGTAGGCCGGCAGGTCGCAGAGTAATTTAACAATTTGAGCCTGCAACTTAACAGATTTGCGGGTCCTGGACTGTCCTGGAGGGTTTGATCTGCCTTCTGGGAACTGGGGCTCAACTCTTGGGTTTTTAATACAAGTATTGAAATGTCATTCATGAAACAGCGGCTTGATCAGTTGCAGCTTCCACATTGCTAACTAAGCGGGGACCCATGTTGGATGAAGGGTTGTAATCTACATTGGCATAGAATGGAAAAACCTGAGTTGATGTGTGGGGCGTTATTATATGTGAACTCTACCATGGGTAGGTTATCACGCCAGTTATCTTGTCTTGCATTTGTGTAGCAGCATAGATAGACCTTCAAACTTTGGTTTACCCTCTCTGTTTGTCCATCAGATTGGGTGTGGAAAGCCATGGAACGGCACAATTTGATACCTAGAATTCCAGTAAAAGCTTCCCAGAACTAGGCAATAAATTGGGGCCTGCGGTCACTCACAATCTCCATTGGGATTCCATGCAAGAAGATTCTATTCACAAACAACCAAGCTGTTTTCACTGAAGTAATTGTGGTTGAGCAGGAAACAAAGTGTGCCATTTTTGTGAAGCAATCAACCACCACCATGATTGCATTAAACCTGTTGGAATTTGGAAGTTCTCTGATAAAGTCTGCCAACACCAACGTCCATGGTCCTGCATCTGGATGCAGTGGAACCTAAAAACCAGCCATCTTGTTCCTGCTTGCCTTAGACCAAACACATACCAGATAGTCTTGAATGTAATCCGCCACCTACACTGTCAAACCTCTCCAAGAAAACTGTCAGCAAATTAACTCCGCCGTTTTTTTCTTCCCTGGGTGGTCTGCTGTTAGGCAGGTGTGATGGGCCTCCATGATTTCATCCCAAATAGTTCCCTCTGGGACCCACAAGCAACCTTGATAATATAGAATTGGCCCTATCTTGTGATAACCCTGAGGCTGGCCAACTGGATGTGCACATGCTAGTTCCAGTAACCTATCATAACCTTTGGACAGAGGCTAAAAAAACTTGACTTTAGAATATAGGTCTAAATCTTCACCCTCAGTCAAGGACATGGTAGCAAGCATAGCCGGTGGAGTTAAAACAAAATAAACCACAGCCTTTTCTGGAATTGTAGTATGTGTGTTAAACTTGGCGTCCATACTAGCATCTGGGAGATGGGAGGGATTCCTGCTTAAAGCATTGGCCAAGTGATTGTCAGAACCCTTAATAAACTTGTAGCAGAACTTGTATCTTGTCAGATCACCATGCCATCTGGATTGGCAACCCAACAAAACCCTGGGTTGTCAATAATATAGAAGATCTTTGTGGTCAGTTCTTACTACAAATGGATGGCATGCCAACATGAGATGGTGGTGCCAATGCTTTAACAATTCCACTACAGCCAACAATTCCTTGTCGTAAATAATGTAGTTGCGTTCTCAAGCCTCCATCTTTTGGGAGAAATACCCTACAGGTCTCTAAATTCCATCACTAGCTGTTTGCAACAGCACACCAGCCACAGCATATTTAGATGCATTGGTGGAAACAACAAAAGGAAGCTCAGGATTTACATGTCTTAACACTGGGGAGGACAAAAAAAGAGCCTTGACTGCTGAGAAGGCACTTGCACACTCAGGCGTCCAGACTAAAGTTGTCTTTCCACTAGCCAAATATAAAGGGGCAGCCACCTCAGACAAGTGGGGAGTGAATTTCTTCAAGAACGTACATGTACCCAGGAAACTAAGAAGTTGGGATACTGTCACAGGCGTAGCATACTCTCAAACCACAGCTTCCTTGTCAGGGGCAATGATGTGGCCATCCTTAAAGATAATATTACCCAGAAAGGTAACCTTACGTTTAAAGAATTCACACTTACTCCTTTTGATGATCAAGTTTGCTTGGAGAATGCGCTCTACAACTGCCAAAAAGTGGGCCTTATGGGACTCCTCATCTGGAGAAAACACCAAGATGTCATCCATATATGCAATGGCACAAACACCTAGGAGATCTCCCAGGACTGAATCAATCAACCGCTGAAAGCAAGCCGGGGCATTCTTCAATCCAAAAGGCATTACACAGAACTGGAAGATACCCTTCTTGGTTCTGAATGCTGTTAACCATTCCATTCCTTCTGCAATCCTGATTTGATTGAAATCATTCAAAAAATCAAGTTTCAAAAATACCTTAGTCTTCTCAACACATCTAGAGATCTGTGCTTCAAGAGGTAAAGGATAAGGATCCAGAATTGTAATGTTATTCAAATTCCCGTAGTTGATATAAGGACAAAGAGACCCATCAGACTTCTGAACAAACAATAACAGAGAGCAGATCAACAAAGCCTTCTTAAAAATGTAGCCTTTTGCTAACATGTCACAAGTCCACTCTTCTAAACATGCATCTTCCTTCAAGGTTAACGGGTAAATAGGAGACACAATTCTGATCAGATCAACAGTGACCTTAAAGTCAAAGTCAAACTGAGTGTGCTTGGGAAGGACCTCGCCTCTGGTGGCGTCAAATGCCGCAGACCAGGGTTGCAAACATGCCGGTAAATCTGAACTTACAAGGACAGGAAACAATTGTATGGTCTGTAATGATTGCTCCAATTCAGACATATCCAACAGCAGAATGCAAATAGTTATACCCGAGGAGTGTTCCACCTGTAGCTCATTTTTCTCCAGTAAGGTCAATACATTATGATCTCTCCATCAACTTACTCCCAAAATGATAAGATACATAAGGGTAGGGCAAACGGAAAACCTTGCGGTAAAAGACTGGCCTGCTACTACAAAAGTAACTGGCTTCTTCAGCTGGAAAGAGGGAAACATTTGACAATTTCCACCCCTAACAAGTATTCCCGGATGGTACTTGAGTTGTAGCAAGTCTCCACGCTCATAAAATTTTTGGAAGCACCTGTATCTAACAAGATGGCTGGCTGATAGATAGTCTGATCATTATCAATACTACCATGAAACAAGAAGTAACCAGAAGTGGATTTATTTGCAGCAAAGGTAGCATTCTTGGCAGGGTCTTGTTTTTCATTGGCAGTACAGACAGTAGCTAAGGAAGCAGGATGCTCCTGGAAGTAACGCTCAATCATTTCTTGGACAGAAGCTGGAAAAAGGGGGTTATCACAATCAATGGGAACAAGGGGTAACTCTTTGGACGTAATAATGGAAGATTTTGCAGGTATGACGTGCTGAAGCATTGCCAAGGAACTATCAGGAACAGACACAACGGGGGCCTTGTTTACATCACTGGGTTTGTTTACCACCGCCAATTGTAGTTGAGACAAGCTAAAGGGAGAACAATCTTGGCTTTGGTTGGAAGAAACTACCAAGGAACAAGGACCAGAAAACCAAGAGCGCACAGCAGGTTTATCCTCAATTACCAACATACCTTATTTGGAAGTAGACAGATTTGAGACCAGAGAAAGAATTTGGCTTACCAGGGCCTCAGTTGTGGTTAACGGGGAATCCCAAACTGCCAAATCCTGGGCAGTCTGGTCAACTGCTAACCACAATGCTGAGAGTTTGTTCACCTCGGGAACATAGATTGTACGGCAGTAGGTAAGAAACTGAGGAAGGAATACCAAAAACGGAGTTGTACGCTGACGGAAGGCATACAGCTTACAATATACTTTGTGCTCATCAATAGATACATACAAATTTTTTAACAAAGGCTATAGAGATGCACTCTCAGTTAAAACATGTGGATTGTGCTCCACCGCGGAGAACAACCATTCTCAAGCATCTTTAGAAACCTTTGTCATCACATGGTAAACTTGGGATTTGTGACTAAGGCTAGAGCCGGAATAAAATGATAATGCTGACAAAACTTCACGCGAAATTTTATCAGTAGGTGGAGCAGGAAAGTAATCTGGGCACCAAAATGAGATAGTGCAGCAGAAATAGGAAACATAAGATCCAGTCTCAACAACTGCAACCTGAGATGGAAAGCACAAATTAAATAAAAGCCCAAACTGAAAACTCAGAAAAGAACTGATAAAAATAAACATGTAAATGGCAGATATCTTGACAGAGCAGGAGAAAATAAACACAAATTCATGACAAACTGCCTCCAAAAACTCAGATGTAGAAGAGTTGAGTAATGTGACAGAAATTGCAGGATAGTAAGAAGCTGTCTCCAAGTGGTGGGGAATTACCACCCAAATCCACATAGAGTTAATGATTAACCACCAACACAGCTTCAAATACCGGTTTGTAAAATTTCCAAATGAGATACTAGAATTAAGTAAAATAATTAATCCTAACCATAGTAGCCCATAATAAATAGCCTGTGAAAGCATCAGAGAATCTTCAGAATAAAATTAAGGACATTGAGATGCAAGACAATCTTTGTTTTCAAAGACAGGAGGGACCACTCCAATATTGGCAGGCATTGAATTAACATTGGGAGGTGCCAAAAATGAAGTTACAACTGCAGGGCCCCATCTTCCAGTAATGATCTGGCTTAGAATTAGACTGTAGGGAATATAGCGCAACAATCCAACTACAGGATTTATTTTCAAAAGTAAATTAGACCAAGGGATATTTGATTTTTATTGAGTAAATTTTTGGGAGGACTCAACTCTTAGAGTTGGAATTGTGAAAATTATTCAATATATACCAAAATTGACCAATCAATACCACCTGGATCCTGGGCTCCTATTTCTTCTACATTGTCAAGTGAGTATCTGGTCCAGGTTGCAAAGAACCCTTGGGTAATCAATTTCCAACAACCATGATGATTGACAAGCTCATATCAAGTGACCCTCAAATTACGTCAATTTATCAACATCAACTTTCAAAGAGGAATCAGTTTCAGCTGGCAGACTAGAGCAGCTGTAACCCATTTTCGATCAACTGTTTGATTTAAATCCGTTAATTTAGTCAATTTTGTTAAAGGGTTTCTGGCTTTTTGAGCCTTTCTACTTGGCCAGATAATTCCTGGCATGATGGAACTTACCATGAAAAATTGCTCATACAAAGTAACTAGAGTAAAGGGGCTGAATGAACTTGATCAAGAAACCTGAGCAGCTGCTGACAACCCTAAAAAGGGTCAGAAATAGGCAACACCTCAACGGACCAACCAGAACCTTCATATTTGACAGGCAAATATACAGGCCATGATCAAGTCCACATTTGATGTTGTTGCAGACCCTAAGATTTATCAGACAACAGGTTGTTTATCAGGGGTTAAGCAACGTAACAATTGCACAATTGTTCTGTTGTGTTCTGGCTTCTACTTTGATTGTTAGTTTAATCAAGGATACAAATGCGGTAAGTAATAGCCCCGTTAATTGTGCACCCAATTCAACAAATCAAATCCAAGGTTTGATTCTATATATGGATGGTTTGTGCTAATTACCCTAATTAAGAAGCCACACAAAACCGGTTTTGTTGCCCTTTTATCCTGGGCCTCATTATCTATCCTTAGAATAGCTTATTCATTTCCTGCCCCAGCCAACCCCAATCATCTTCCCTCTCTATATAGTCTTTGCAGTTACAAACAAATAAAAAACCAGTTTTGCCATATTATCCTTCTTCCTTCTGTCTTTTTTTGGCTGTCACTTTACCACACACAGGTAGAGTGTTGAGAAATAGGATATTTGATTAGCTATTTGTAGAATTGCTGCAGCCTATAGCACCATTTTACGGCAGATGCTGACCCATCTGTCCTTCATTTATACTGAGTTGTTAGAAGGCTTCAATTGTGATGAAAAGAACTTGGGTATCCCCCTTCAACCAGAACTGGCTGTCTGATTTTGAGCCTCACTGCAGATACACTGAGACACATACATCACCCAAGTCTGATGCAGATTTCTGATGTTTAGGTTGATAACTTGGCCTTCACTTCTTCCCTCTGAAATCTGTGCTGTAACTTTCACAGCTGCTGGGATGGGCGCATCAAAATAAGATTGAAGCAAACCAAAGCCATGAATGAAAAACATTACTGGCATGAGCCTTTTCTGATGACAACAAGTGATAAGAGCCGTTAATAGTTTGAACTTGACACACAAATCAAACATCAGTAAAAATGTAGCCCCACACAAAGCCAATGATACACACCCAAAAAGCAGGATATATCAGACTCACACAATGATATTTCAGACTCTAAACAACACCAAGGTGGATGTCATTCCTTTGTAAAAGGCATATTCAGAATACATAGTTATCAAATAGAGAGTGCACAAAAGTGGCACACACAGTGAACAGATCCAGACAAACAACACAGAATGTACACTTCATTTTGATCAAAGTTGAGCCCTAAAAAAGGAAAGGGAAATATCCACAGCCACTACAGTGAGCTTTATTTAAGGAACTGGGGGTATCAAGCTTTAAAGTCCAGCTTCTCAATCAGAGCTATCAGATATTGTGGAGTAAACTTATGATTTGACTACCTCATACCAATCCTACAGATATAAAAATACAGTTCTTGTTGAAACAGCAGGCTCAACCTGCCAGCAAGGTTCCATGCAAGCGGGGTTGTGACCCGCAATCCAATTACCTGGCCACTTGAATTGCCAAATCCAACAACATGAACAAATGATGATCCCTTATGGTGGATACCTTGTTTTAGCGCTTGACTCATTAACAGGATCAAGTCACCCCCTTCATCATCCAACGGTGTGATCAACACAATCATGTTCCTGTTCTCCTTGATTCACAATAGCTATATAATCACTATCTCTCAATAAAGATTATTATCTAGTTTCTAAATATTTTCCCCCTTGTAACCCTGCTAAAACAGCACAGTTACAACATTCTCTTTTCATTCATTTTTGAAATGTGATTTCCAAGTGATAGAGATTATTCAACTATTGACACTCAGTGCCAAGAGCTTAAAACAGGCAACAACCAAGAGCAAGGGAAGAGTACAGCTGGGGTACACACCAGGGCTTCAACTACACTCAAGAGGGTGGAATGCTGTACATTTCTGCTCATGGGACTGGCAACCTGCTGTTCCACACCAATTGGATAAAACACTTATCAGGGCAATTGTTAACATCATGTACAATAAGTGTTATAGTTGGGTTGCCTTTGGACAATGCTACCCCTGTCTTACCAGGTAAGCCTATCCAATCAGCATCTGGAATTTTTTGGGAATCTGGATCAAGGATGGCATAAAAGAACAGCTGAAGAATTGTACTCAATCAGATCTTCCAGGGGATTACAGCCTTGAACACACAAGGGCTGGGATTTCAAGAAGCTGCTAAGCACCTTGATTTACTCAGGCAACCATCATGAGAGAGTTTGATGGGGTACACAAGCATAGAAACACTATCAGATTGAACCCCATAATTTCTATAAAGGTATCCCAGCGCACATAGGCTTACCCTATCATGCTGCCTGTACTGCAAAATGGCCCTATAATCAAATCCACTCAAGTCAGATACCAACTGGACTGCCATGGTGTTTGGGTCTCCAAGAAGGTGGTCCAGGGGTGAATGTGTGGTGTTGTAATCTTGGTGCAGGTATTCTCCAATCATTATGGGGATAGATAGGTAGTGTTCAAAAGTACACTGCAAAATCCAGAATTATGGGTGCTGTCTTGACAACTTCTTGCATCAACTAGATATGACATAACTTTTATATCCTTTTAATAACAGCAACTGTCGGTATTTAAACTGTCTACATTTAACATCCTCCATGTTGAAAATTACCAAAAAATAATTTTTTATTTTTATTTCATGTTTATTGATTTTTTACCTTAAATAATTGTTCCTAATGTTAGAAGAAAAATTTATTTTTGATTTTTAATATTTAAGTAAAATTGTAAAAAGTAAATCCAAAATAAAATTTGAGTTTGTCAACTTAGAGGATGCTACACGCAGACAGTTTTAATTATGACAGTTGCCTTAAAAACTGGCAGTAACTCACCAGGATCATGGCCTCAAAAAAGGCATGATGACACAAGTTGTAAAACACAATCACATGCTGGTTTTTGGGTAGATTTTGGTAGCATTCCTGAGAGGGTGGTATTTTATTGGACCTCAGCTAATTATGTCAGCAGATACAAGTCAGCCATAGAGGCTAATATGGAGAAATGAAAGTCAACAGGGGCCAACTACAAAGTCTATCTGAGCCATCAAATGGAGGAAAATCAAGATACAAAGGACTAAGTATAAGAGGCAATATTTCAGTGCTCTGTATGCCCACAAGTCCATGAAGACTGTCATCTTGCTGATATTATGCTTGAAAATGTTGGCAGTAAAATCTAAGCCAGGGATCCAAAGGGCATGACTGCTATACTACTATATCTAAATAATAATACAAAACTATTTAACCAGAGTGATGTATCTTATCTTTTCTCCAAGTCAGTGTTTCTTATGTTTAATAAAGGGAATAGCCACCGTGACCCTTGTCTCTCCCTTGTTGCTCTGTTCTATTTACCCACACCCAACCCACACCCTCTATCACATCCTTTATTTATATCTCTAGCCATACTTGAACACAAGGCTCTCCTGGATTGTCACAAAGGCACTTCAAGAATATAAATTCCCTTTGCTTACTTCCAAGTCCCTGTTTTCTGTAATTTTATTTGTCTCTCATAGTCAAATAAGCACATATCAGGAATTATAGAATAGTGAAATTTTCTTTATTTTGTGTGTTCTTTATCTGGGTTATATTGAGCTCACATTGTCTCAAGTCAAATAAGTATCCCAAAAAAGTTCTACACCAACACTGTAGTTGCAGTAGATTTTATTAGGATTCATACTAAGAATTTCCAAATGCTTTTAGTTGTCTTGATTCACACAATAGCTACAAATACAATATCACCCAGACCCAGAATCAGCATAAAATGTAAAATAAAAACAATGGCCTGATTTTATTTTACATTTTATGTTGTTATGGGTTTGGGTGCTATTGGCTTTGTAGTTATTGCATGAATCACAACAACTGAAAGAATTTTGGAATGTTCAGTATGAATCCTAACAAAAATCTACTGCAACTGAAGTGTTATTGTAGAATTCTTTGGGATACTTATTTGACTTGAGACAATGCAAGCTCAGTATAACCCAGATAAAGTATAGTGTATATGCTCAGCATCCAATTAGACTAAACTTTAATAGAGACAATAAGGAACACCAGATGGTAAATAAATACAAAGACAAGCTAATAGAAGTAACACAAAATCAACAAACATATAGATTTGACAAATTAAAAAAATAATTGGGAATCATAATGGATCTATTTTATCATATGAAAAAATGATTCAGGAATAAATAAAAAAAGAAGGGATTCTATATTGGATATATTATTGAACAATTTTCTTACAGTGTATTAAGACAGAGTGCACACTGAAACTATTGGTGATATTGATGTGACAGTTGAAAGGCTGGGGGAACTACTGGGTGAAGCATAGGGTATTTTTAGGCAAGCTATAGTACACATTGGGGAGGAGACATGTGTCACCTCACATGCCCTCAGGCCTGGTTTGAACAACCCACCTAAGGGTGTTTTTGATAGGATCTTAAATATCCCTAGAAAGATTGTTATGAGACTCAATATAAAACATATCAAAAATGTCTTTGCGCCTGCTGTGTGAGATGGCAGCCATGACTTATAGAATATACTAAGGCAGGATCAGCACTGTGCCCCCTATTAAATTGATTATATGCCTCACAAGTTAGGGAACAAGCAAAAGCAGAGCCATCTCAGGCTGCTGACAGGATAAAGACCGGAACATTTAAAGCTATTAACATAAAAAGATACTAATCAAATTATTTTTAGAAACTGTTGGGGGACAAGAGGAAGTATTTTGGTACAGTATGTACCACCCACATTTTACAGAAAATTTACTGCCTTTTCTGTGGATTAGGTGCTTTTAGCATATGGGGAGCATGATTAGCTGGCACCAGAGATTAATGGCCAATATCTGCTGCCTACAGCTAGTCCCAATGAACTTGAGGAATCTCAATATTCTCACAGCAGACTTCTCTGTCAAGGCAAGCACACATATGGTGCCAACCAAGCCAGTATTAATGAAAGGTGGGCCCTTGATAAAAACAAGCATCTTTGTTGGGATAACACAGAGGACTTACCATAAAACAGCCATGGGGCTAAAACAGGGGGCCAAGCACCCACGGGTTGAATGCCTGGACCCCATATGTTTTCATATTCAATCAGGAGCTGCAAGCCAACGGTCTAGGATCTGCCAAGAGTGCTGGCCTAGTCTAGAGGAAATTTAAGAGGCTCTTGGGGAATTTCAGGTCTGTTGGACACATGACAAGAATGCATTACCCCAGGATGGAGGATACCATTTAGATGACATCCTATAAGAGCAGAATAAGAGCAGCACATAATAAGCCATGTAAACTCTGCAGCCTATTGCAGGAAGAGGCTCCATCTAGTGATCTACCTTGGCTGGCTTTTCTAGGGGGATTAAGAAGAACACCAAGGGTGTGGAGGGTGTTGCACCAGCCAACAATAAGATCAGACACCTAATTGATGGGAAATGGTCCTGGATAGGTACTTCTTGGCATGAAAGCTCATCCAGGATGCTCTTACGCTAGCTGGGATCAACATGTAGCAGGTGCCACCCAAGGAACTACTTCTAGCAAGCTGGTACATGCGCCTCCTTTACAGATAAAAGGGTGGCCTGGGATCAGGGTCTCAGCAGCCCCAGACAGTGACGGCTTGGATCTTCCCTTGAGATCTGACAAGATGCTCTTCTGTCTGAGTGCAACTACTTCATTCATAATGGACCTCATATCCCTGCCCATAAACTTTCTTACTTTGTATACAGATCAAAGTTCTTAGCTTTCAATCTATGTTTTTATGCTACAACAATGCTTTATTTTAATATTTTTTGGTTGTATCAGTTACACTGCTTTGGTTACTCTGCACCAGAGTGGAATAAAAGCAGCTGTTTGCTGTAAGTTTAGTTGCGCCTGGCTCAATAACTATGCTGTTATGTTCAAATACACTTTAAACCAATCCAGGAAAGTCAAAAGCTGTAAGAATAGAACAGAAAGTATAGATACTTCAAGCGTTGGACTTGCTCAGCTGGAATTGAGGCTAGACATCTACCAATAAAAGGGTCTGAGCAGGCATAGAATTCACTCATTTTCATAGCCAGGACATCATATGACCCCGCAAATAACAAATCAAATAGGGCCCCAGGTCTATCTGGAGCGCTGCGTTTATCAGCTTGCTTGAGCCACCCAAAGGCTTCTTTTATCAGGTTCAGGAAAGGCAAGTACACATGGAGGGATAAAAGGCTCATGGGATCTGTAACTGTTTGGCTTTCACCAGCTGAGAGGCTGGTGTTAATCACCGGGGATTGTTGGTGACCCCTATTACTTTATGGAGCCCAACCCTATCCAAAATATTGACATAAATAAAGCTGCTGTCAATTTTTATGGGATGACCCTTCACATTCTGGAGGGAGGGAATAAGTGTGCCACTGATATTGGAGCCTTTGATCATCCAGTAGACCTTAATGCCTATGGGACTGAGGAGAGCATCCATAGGGTATGCAGCAGTGAGCACTGATGCACAATGAGATACCCTGTTACAGATTCCCTTTCCTAAATAGCTATACAAACTGCAGGGAGGTGAGATGACTGATGATCTGTTGATATATAAAAGCAAGCATTTTCATTGTCCCTGAGTGCAGTATACGCCTTGGCGTACCTGATTCATGTAAAGTTCTGCAGTCCACCTTTGGCCCTAGATTGGGATGTATTTCCCGGATCATCAAAAAAGGTGGCCCGCGTACAGGCAAAACCCCTCCAAAACCTGGAGGACTTGGCTCACACGGTAGATGAATGCTTTGTGTTGGCCTTCCCGGCCAAAGTTCTCATTTCCCCTTTGGAGTCCCCTCCAACTGCGGAAGAGACATTAATTTGGTTGGATTGCTTGTTGTCCTGGTGTTGCCTGGTCCTGAAACAATTAGCAAACCAACAAAAAAATGTGGGCCATATGAAGTTGGAAAGGTCAAATCTGCGGCCTGGGGAAATTGGGTACCAAAACCCGCGACCAGAGGTGTCCCAGGTAACTAATTCATCTGGTCCGGGAGTCCCCTGGCCCAAAACAATTGGGTTCCAGAGCTCTCCAGTGGAGACGTCAGAGGAAGGCAATAGGGGAAATGTGCACCCTGAGTCCTTGGAAGGTTCCTAGACAATAAAGGGGTTGAGCCTTACATCTGGCCTGCAGCCCCTATTTTCTGGGTCTCAAACCAAGATAAGATTGGCTAGTACTCTTTAATAGGCTCCCCTTTGGATTGCACTCCAATAGCCCCTTTCATAAACCCTCCCATCCTATCACCCCCCCCCCTTTGCATAAAATGGAAGCATGGGCCGTCAGGTCCCTTGCTTACCAATTTCAATTGTTGAATAAACTCCTGACTTTGCAAATCTTTTGTATTTTTAAAGTTTGTTTAACAATAAAGGTATTTATCCCAACTCCCGCTGTCGTTTCCGCCTCCCGCTTTCTCTGGCCCGCCTGCCTGTCCGCCCGTCATTTTTTGTTGGGAATTGTTCCAAGAACAATAACTTGGACCATTCCCTGTTATTTACCCGAGCACTAAATTGTCCCTGCCAACCGCCTTCCCTGGCCCACCTGCCCGACTTCCCGCCCGCCTGTTGTTTTTTGTTGGGATTTGTTCCAAGTACTGGTCTGTCCGCCCAGTAGTCTTAGCAAAAGAAGGGTACCCGCTGGAATCATGTTGTCACCTTGGTACAAAATGGCTATGTGGATACTGGTGCCCATTTCCCTCTTGTTCTGGTCCTCAAACCCAGTCTTTTAGAGCAAACTTTCCTTGATTTCTCAATCTTTTGAGTTTATTACTAGTCATTTTACAAATGTAATTGAGCAACTCACCCAGATTCCCTTCAAACCGGGATCTTATGGGTTGTTTTCTTGGTTGTTTTCTCATCTTGAAGAGTTGTTGCCACCTATGGAATCTGTGACTACTGAAACTCTTTCTTCTGACTTTGTCAATCCTTCCCCCTTGCGCCAAATCCCTGAGTCAAATACAGAGGCCCCTTTCACTCAGGATTGCTCTCTATGGTTACTTACTGGAGCCATGATCATGGCTTTGGATGCATACTTCCCTCCCCTTTCACATCCAGTCTCCTTTGGGAGGCCCCTTTGAGCGGCTATCCCAGTCTTGCACTGGATGGCATCCTGGTGGTTGGTCCCACCAGGATGGGAGCCAGACTTTGTTAGTCTAGCCCCCCTCTCTTACAATTCAGGTCTCAATTTCATTGGGCTATTCTGATTGCAGGAGATCATCCAAACCTTTTCCACAAGAAGAAAAGCCCTCTAAAAACTTGGCAAAATAGGGGATTGCAGTGCTTATCCCAAACATTGAATTCATTATTATCTGATTATCTTCTGGGTTGGGGTGGAAATTTTGATCAATCCATTGGCAGATTGCCCACTTGTGCTCCCTTTTGAGAGTAGTAGATAGCCAATTGGGCTTCCCAATTAGGGTTATATTTATATAGACTTGGTGTAATTGATTGGCTAATTTTGGGTAAATTTTGACAGTACTTCTGGCCTTCTTGTAGCTAGCCGTATGTTTCAAAAGCTTGATAATTATGGGACACTTTATATTAGGGATGGGCTTTCCAGCCCTTGAAGTGGGTTGTGTAGAAACATCTTATTGGTGACAATGGGCATTGGCACCTGGGTGTAGTATATGGTGATCTTCTTCAACACGTTCCCTTTTATAGTATGATATAATCCTGGATCTTCCTCTAAACCCCCTTCACTCATATAAGGATCATATCTAGTATTGAGTATACCCTCTGTTGTGAATGCCGCCATTCATCATGTTTTAATTTTGCCTTTGATGGGTTATTTTGAGGACAAATCTCTTGCTTTTGCCCCTCAAAATGAGTCTGGCTCCAAATTTGAAAATTCAACTGTTCAGTTTCCTGATTCTGCGCAACTCACTTGCCCCACTCATGCTTGTGGAAAGTGATCCTACTGTACTGGTAGTGTTTTGTGGTATTGTCAACCACTATATATTCTATTTCTTATCCACCAATAAAAATTAAGCTCTATTCACATTTTTGTCTTTGTGTCTCCCAGTACTTTGGTGCCTCTCTAGCCATGTCTAGTAGATATTATTACATCAGGGCCACAAGATAATTGCATAGCCTTCCCTGCCATTATAACCAAGACTTAGTACAAATTCAATCATAAGGTTAGGATTCCATGTTGTGTATCTGTGCTGCGCCTCAGAACACAACACCCTCACACTTCTCAGGCATACTTGATCTAGGCTCATCTCTGCGGTATCCAAGTGGGTATACAGGAGAAATTTGATAAACTGTTTGATTATTTACAGCTCTGGATGTGGTAACCTTTTAAGACTTTCTAGTAAGCTTTGGCACCTTGGGATTCTGTAAGGTCTTGCCCATAGTGGTGCAAGGTTATAAAGAAAAACATGTAAATCATTAGGGTTAAGATTCAGAAGTTATAAAAGGATAGGAACTGTCTGCAATATAATCTTACAGAATCCTGCTAAAACTTATAATGGGTTACAAATGAAGTGCTAGAATTTAAGAGCACTAAACAAAGAAGATAAAACAAGGTATTTAATAGTTAACAATTATTAACTAAGGGAATGTTGATATTGGGATACTCTACATCAGCAAACTGGTACATGTAACTATTAAAAGATTCCTTAAGGGAAAATAATGGATACAACAAGCCTAAGGATTGTTGTTTTACAACTTCCATTTATTTAAGAAAAGAAAAGAAAAGAAAAGAAGAAACCTAGAATGAATTAATCAAAAAATATAAAATCCTAAAAATTAAGCTTTGAAGTTAAAAATTGATTAAGTGAAGGTAAGAAATAACTTAGACTTTTGGCTTAGATCCTGTCAGGATTTTTGAATATTGACTAATTTACGGTTTCAACAAAATAACTCAGGCCAGCAGTTAATTACTCTTAGGAATGGATTCAAAAAAATAATGTGGGCTATAGGTTTGTGAAACCAATAATTAAATCATATCCTGTCATTAACAAAACCCCTATTCTTAATTAATGAGAAAACATGCAGATATTGCACAATTAATTAGTCCACCTCAACAACCACCTCAAACCTGCTTCAAATAACAATTGCTATTCTAATCTTTAATTATATCCTAGAACAAGGGCCGTCAGGCCTAACACTCTAAGATAAAAGGCTTTAAGCAGATTGTATTAGAGTAGCTCTGATTAAGTGAAACAATCATCTCTGTGAACTAGTAGCCAACCACTGGCTAGCTAGCCCTGGAAGTTGCCCAGGTAGACAGAAAGGATACCAATCTGTGGAAGATGTCAATTTAGACTTCTGTTAAAACCACCCCAAAAAGGCTGGGCCTCCTGCTGTGTTGTCCTAATGCTACTTAAGTCTCTTCTAGCGTTGTGAGCTTACTTGGATAGCATGTGTGCAGGCAGGCCGCCTTAAAGCCAGTCCATTAGAATAAAAGACTGATGATTCCTTATTGACTTGATGATTGATCCAAGTCTTGTTTCCTTAATGTGATCCTTTCTTAGGATTTAAGTGGAGAGAAAAATATGATACTGTCTTCATACAGTATAATTATCTATAGTAAAATATAGAGACAACAAACTATGAACCTATAGCCAGAAGTAGGAAGAACCATCCCAAATTCGTTGGGCCTTGGGCCCTGTCAGACTTGCTACTTCTGATGACAACAAAATAAACCAAGCCCAAGGTTACGCCAAAGTCACAGGTTCTCTGTACTTTCCTAATGTTAGAAGACTTAGGATATCAGCTGGCAGATAATAAAATAACATGGTCCGCAATTTTCTGACAAAACTTACTCTTCACAAGCTCTTTATTATATAGGCAAGTATTTTCAGTAGTAAAATGATAGGCATAGGAGAAACAGCCAAGAAAAAGGAGCAACTGGAGACATCTGCAAGAGGAACCTGGAAAGAAGGGGAAACAGAAACCAGTATGAACTGCAGATCAGCAATGTGAAAACTGGGGAGAGCAGCAACAACATAAGCAGGAGTTTTGAAAGGTAAAATAGAATTGAAAATCTTCTGAATTTGAATTAGAAATATATATAAGCTAATACAATAGCTAGAAATAATGAAGACAGCAACAACACAACAATTCAAATGTGAATCAGTGTATAAACAAGGTAAATAACTTAGAATAATTAATTATTAACTTTTTAACTTAAAATTTCAAATATTTAAAATAAGAGAAAGATTAAATCAAAGCGAAAAACAATAAAAATAATCTAAGAAGCCTGCCCTTTGGGGCAGGGCATGACAGATTCATGCTCCTGGCTCTCCTGGTATAAGCAGCCTGGCTTGGTGTCTGTATAACCACAGCATTGTGTTTGCTGGATTTGCTGTTGACTGCTTCATCATCCCTCCTACAGGACTCTGTTGGTAGCCCCTCTGGGGCACCCCCTGCCTTGGCTCTCACTGCTAGGTGCACTTGGTTGTTGCTCTGGTTGAGAAATCTCTTTCATTGGATTTGTATAAAGTCATCGCTCCTCCTTTATAATATCCTGACATTTGGATTTTTTTAGATGATTTTGAGCATTGAACTGCTCGGGTTTGATGGTATATCGCCTGTTTTACGTGGATAGTATGTCTATATTTGGCTGAACTGGATCCAATTATTTATTTGGACAGAGTAGTACTGAGATAGTGCTGGCTTTGCTTCGTTTTGGGGGTGTGTTGTGGATTTCATCGATTTTTGCTTGTTTTCCGTGCCCGAGATTTACACTGTGTTGCACTGCTCATGTGTCTTCAGATCAAACCATAATGAAGGCTGTATAGATTCAAATGGGGGTGCTGATCTGCTTGCATATCAAATCATGAAATTACTGGGTGGATTTGGTGTCGTGTGTGGTCGATATACATGTTGTGGGTTTGGTTTGATTCACCCGTTAACCAATGTATCTCTGGCAATATAGATCAAAACATGACCTTGATGTTTAAGTTTGTTCAATTTATTTTGCTTGATTTGAGCCGACTTTGGTTAGTCAATCTTACCAGCTGTGAAAGGTAGATGAGATATTGATTTTTTTTAAATTGAGAAGCCCCACTAGAAGTGATCAAGTTTAGCTGATGAATGGTTAAGGATTAAATCAAGGTATCCCTATTCTTAGGAGACTTGAGGCTGTTGTATAACTTGGAGTGGTTACTAACTTTTAATCCGCCATTAACTAATGTATGTCTCTTAGATCAGCCTGATAGGGGTTTAGTTGTATAAAAACTTTGAATGTGTTATTAATATGCCTTTGTAAAGGTATGT
The DNA here is from genome assembly GCA_014839935.2 of Entomophthora muscae. NCBI lineage: Eukaryota > Fungi > Entomophthoromycota > Entomophthoromycetes > Entomophthorales > Entomophthoraceae > Entomophthora > Entomophthora muscae. The sequence continues at coordinate 83,244 of QTSX02006584.1, forward strand.
TAAATGAGAATGTAAGGCAATTAAAAGATATAAAAGGCTTTTTATAACCAATAGTTATGACATGGGTTTGTTTAAATAGTTTCTTTGGTACTGAGAAATTTCATTTATAAGCCAATATTAGATTATAGTAATATATCTGGCTCTGAATGGAATTCCGGAAACTTATCTTTATAGCTTTAGAAGAAAACCTTGGGGCAATGATTTTCTGAGGCGAGCCAATGAAGATGGCATTAGTATTGGTTGGAAGATGAAAACTTGGATTCCTTGGGGTCTCGACCTAGCTAAATTTATGTTTATTCTTTTAATTCGGATGCTATTTTTAAAGGGATGGTTTATACTTTCAAGCTGGGGCTTTATAGTTGGCCAGCGTTGGACCATCTGTGGCATTAGGGTTCCGAGCTCGCTGCTCTTCTAAACTCTGGTTTCGATTTGGGCAAGTTCCATCTGGCCAGGTTCGAGTTTGACGGGTATATCATTGTTTTGCTATGCTTTTCAGATGTCTATTTCTTGTTCTTCCCTACCCGAAATGCTTTCCAAACTTGCTGGGAGCTTGCCATGGGAGTTCGCTGCGAGTTTTTATTGCATTGATCTAAAGGTTGTTTTTGGTTAGCGTGTATATTGGATATTGAATAGTGGCCATAATGATTTGTGCTTTTCTAAATGGAAATGTGGCGCCAGCTTGTATTAGATTTAAGATTTAAATTAGAAGATGTACGATGATCATTTAAACCAATTACATTAGCTTTTATATTAGGTGGATCAAAAACTGTTCAGGGTGTGAATGGGATCGATAACGTGAGATGATTTGGATTAGAGTTTATATTGGAGTATTTCATCTTGAGGCCCCGTGCGAAATTAGGTGGTAGTTTGGTTGCTGCGGCGAGACGCAGTGGAGGTTATGACTAGGAGTTTATTGGAGTATTGGGATATGGTTGTCGCCGCAGTAGCAGCTCGGTTGAAATCCAAGTTGGCCCTTCCTAATCGAATGGGAGTCGGCTTAAACTGGAGATTATTTGGTCAGGAAGGGCCTAAAGGTGGAACCAGCGCAGATATAAATAGCCCTGATACTGAAGTTGAAAGCGTACAGATGTTTGGTTACAAGAAACGATCAAAAGACGCCATCCAATTCATTGACAAGCTACGTGATACTGGTGCATCGTCCCAGATTGACCTCCCGACAGTTGTCCTATATGGCCACCAAAGTGCTGGCAAATCCCGATTGGTGGATAGTTTAGCTGGCATTGTCCTACCTCGCCCTGATTCCACTTGTATTGGTTGTCCAATTGAATTGCGCCTATGCAAAGGAAGTGATGAGTGGGAATGTGGCATTAACCTTCACTTCCTGTACAACTCAACCGGAGAAAAGCTAGCTAGACCTCGCGTGGTGGAGTTCCAGACGGGCATCCGTGACAAGAGCGAAGCTGAGGCTGCCATCAAGCGCGCCCAACGCACCATCCTAAGCCCAACTCAAGACAGCGACTTCACAGTTACTGAAGCAGCACTTCAGAATGACCAGATGAAGCTGAGCAAGAATACCATCTGCATCAAGATCACTGGATCCACCACTAATCTCACCTTTGTTGATCTCCCTGGCTTAATTGGTACCAACGAGGAACACTCCACTGCCGTACTTGACGTGGTGCGGACTTATATCAGCAACCCACGAGCCCTCCTTGTTGCAACCTTCTCTTGCTCAGATGCCATCGATTACCAGGACATGCTTCTCCTAGCCAAAGAATATGATCCACAATATGAACGCACAATTGGTGTCATTACCAATGCAGAGTCCGATACACACAACTCGTGGCTTCAAATCCTTACCAACCGCAGGATCCCCTTGGATATGGGATACTATATTGTCATGACTCCTAATGAAAACATAAGCCTTGCAGAGGCCCAAAACGAAGAAAGTGCCTTCTTTCGCGATAACACGCCATGGAATTCGGTCAGTGCAGATGTAAAGGCGTGCATGGGAGTATGCAACTTACGCAAAGCCCTAAGTACACAATCTGTCGATTTCATCAACGATCTACTTTCATCCATGCGTGACAAAGTAGAAGACCTCATTGATGCTTTAGAACAGGAGCTATCCAAGTTTCCAGCCCCACTCAGCAAAAACCCAAAGGTTGAACTCACCTCACTTGTACATTCCTTCACCACTTCTGTCAAGGAGTTGATTGAAATTCGCAACAAGGATTACCACAGGATTGATTCCCATTTCAAAGCATTTCATCAACACCTTGCCGATACACACCCCAAACTCATCCTTCCTAACAAGGGCTTCGTTAAAAGGACATCTTCGGTAAAGCACATCCGATATGAAACTGAAGAAGATCTGGAGTTTGGCCTCAGCAAAGAGCAGATCAACGAAATCATGGAGCAGCACAAAGGGCGGGAGATTTCACGTTTCATCCAAGGAAGTGCTTTAAACGAAATCATACAAGCTTGCCAGGTTGACTGGCGCAAGCTTGCCCTGGAATGTCTTGCCAATGTCGAGAAGGAACTCAAAGAAGTCATCTCGGCATGGATACATGACTCTTTCAAACGCTTCCGCCAGCTGCCGCGCTACATTGAGTAAGCCAATTTAATCCCCACTAACCCCAAGATGCAAACTATTGCACCTCTTTAGCGCTCTGTCCAAGGCCACCAAGGAAAGGATTCAGTACACGTGTGACATGGAGTTGGATTTTCCTGTGACATGGGATGACGAGATCCTGGAAACATTCATCACCAGCTACCGAAACAGTTTAGCTGAGCCTCTCAGCCCTTGGGGGGGTCATCCATCAATAAGATTTTGCTGCAACTCTTCCTTGGTCTGCCAAGGCCATTTCCGCTGCAGTGGGTTCGGCATGTGCAAAGGACACCAAAACTGTATTTCCTCCCAGCCTGTGGATCTCTCACAAGGAGTATCTGGTTTTGGTACTGGGGGATTTCAACCAACATCTGCTGCTACGGGTGGGTTTGGATCATCAGCTACAGGGTTTGGTGGTTCTGGTCAAGTATATGGTTCAAGTTCCAATGGTAACAATTCTGGTAACAAAGGATTTCAACCAACACCTGCAGCCGCTACTGGTGGGTTTGGATCAGCACCTCCAGAAGCTACAGGGTTTGGCGCTTGTACAGCCCAAAATAATACCTGTCAGGATGCAAAAGGGTATGAAAATAACAAAGAAAAGAGAAGCATATCCAACAATCAAAAGAGTGCATTTCCTTCTCCTACACAGGACATGTTTGATCCCAAAGCTCGTCTGGTATTTGAATTCAGCGCAGCATACCACCGCCTTGCTAATTTACGCTTTGGTGATATGATCCCCATGACAATCTACCACTCCTTCCTGTTGATGTTTGCCAAGAGCCTGGATGCCTTTCTCTTAGATGAACTGAGGCTTTTGGATGACGATGACCGCATCTTGAAGATCCTTGTGGAGGATCCTGCCATTGTCACTGGGCGCCAGGAATGCTTGGACCGCCTGGACCGCCTGTGGGAGATCCGTCGGCTTCTACTTTAACCCGCCCCTCATCTCAAACAAGATATATCATGCTTTATCTAATACATTAGTTATAAATTGATTTAGATTGAAATATATTTTACCTTAAATAATTTAGTGAAATCTTGCAGCTTGATCAATAATCTGCCACTACTATAAAACCACATGGATCAGCATCAAACAGATAATTTGAAAGTCAACTCCAAGTATCCCTACATCAATTTTTAAATTTTACCAAGGCTCTCAATAAGCTCATTATATTGTAAGTGCGTTGCATTAGCAGAGGTACACAGGGGAAATATTTGGGAACTAGATGATGTCTTTATTGGGTTATGGGAGATTATATAGTTTGTGTGAATCCTTTAGGAGGAATAGGATTGTGTCCATCAATCAATTGGATTGGACAGGGGGTGGTTTGATCTTGGTATGGAGTGAAGGACCAAAATGAGCTGCCACTGGGATGAGATTGAAATCAGTTCTTTTCCCATGTTTTAGTAATTTGAGTTGACTTCTGCATTCAGCTTCAAGTGACCGGGAAGTCAGTTTGGGTGGCACAGGGTCTCTTGTGCAGAACTTTGCTGGGGTCAACCCCAGTGTTTGAACATTCAAACATCCAGCAATTCCAGAAACTTCTAGAGAATCCTGAACCTTATATCAAAACACAGTGAAGTAGCTTTACAATCTTGTAAGATAAACAAGATCATCTCAGCCCAGAAAGAATGGGGAATCCTCCTGCTCAATTTTCACTCTTACACAACAGAACTAAGAGCTAAACAGGCACCAAGCAGGAAAACATCCAAGTATAAAACAAGATAAACTCAAACATACACTCCAAAATTAGAGGGCAGCCAGAAAGAGGGAGAAATAAAAACAGAACTGAACAGGTCACATTCCAGCTACCATGCAAGTCAGCAGATACACATACAAGCATCAAGCACATCATAACCCAAGAAAAACCACCCAGGCACCCAAGCAACCCTTGCCTTCAAAAACAACATATTTCCAGGAAACCGGGATAGTTTCCCAGGATCTGCCTATACAAGAGGCTCTTTAAGGGTGAACCCTCTAAAATTTCTTCAGGCAAACACCGTATTTTTCAGCTGTTGGGCTCCCAAATCCACCCACGCAGGGCTGGGGAGGTTGTTGCAAATTGGAGCAGAAAGTTCAAAAATATCAATACCCCAGCAAGATTTTTGTTCCCAGCCCTTTAAAAATTAGTCCCTTCCCGTCAGAATAGTTTTACACTGGACAGGAGATTTGGTGTTGTAGAGGGGCTGTACCAGCAGCAGTGTCAAGATTGACAATTCTTCCCCTCTGGAAACCCAGGCCTGGGAGCGGGATTTGAACCCTGGCCCTGGATCCCTATGGGCCGCCGGGAATATGGACCACTGGGCCGCCTGCCTGTGTTTTTTGGGGATCAAACCCCTGCAAGCTGAGGCTCCTGTGAATTCCTGAAGCCAGAATACCAACATCAGCCCAACCATAGTGGCGCCCAAAGAGGAGCCTTTCAAATTGCCTAATGAAGGCAGATATGGCGCTTATGTAAGCTTCATGAGTTTGAAGTCCTCTCAAGCAACCAATCAGGAGCCTACCCAGGAAAGAGGCACGGGCCCGCGGCCCAGCCTCATGACCACAACGCTAAAGCAAGACAATCAGGTAGCCAAATCAAGAATTTTGACCAATGAAAGAACTCCCGGGCACGTGCCATTCTGCTACTTTCAGACCCAAGTACCCAATTCCCCCGGCCCAGCTTTCCCCAATGCCCTGATGAACCCATGGAAAATGTTAAGTTTGGAGGTGGGGTGCTATATAGACCAAAGGACCCCACGCTCCAAACTTATCGCCATTTTTGAATAAAGGTTATGTTACTTTGGCTCATACAGCTATTATCATATTTTGTATTTGCCTTCTATAAGTTAAGTTTGAGATCCCCCAGCCCTCCTGCCCGCAGTTTTCTGTCCACCTGGTGCTCCCTTTGGGCCCGTTAATTTTACTGATTACCCATTAAAGCCCAAATATAAGGATTACACACCAGAGAAAATCATTGAACTTGACCCATTAGCCCGCATCCAATCCGCTGTCAGATACAACCGCCAAGGCCTGTGGATATTCTCTACCCCTAAGTTATTTAGAGGAAAGTTCAACTACTTCCCGGCCTATGACGTTTATATGGAACCACCTGTAACACCCAAACTGATGCCAGCCTCTTCCCCCGACCTGCCAACCAACCATACCAGCAAGCTTTTTGGTATAGTGTACATCACCCTCACTGGGGTGGTGGACACCATTGTACCAGCCACTGGCCTGTGGTCTTGGTTAGGAAAGTCTGCTTCTTACCTCTTAAAGTTAGCCCCTCTCTTGTGGTGGGCCCTGCCCGCAAAAAACCTGGCCCAAGTTACCTCTGAACCCATCGGGCCGGCCGCCCAAGAGTGGGTCCCTGACACCTTGGCTTTTTTAAAGATCAAGCAAACTGTGTAGGGGTATGAGGTTCTCTCCAAGGGTCCCTACATAGTTAAGCATACAGAGTTCAAAGTTTTACTGGGGTACTTTGAGCCTAAGTTAATAGGTAAGGTTATCCCTCAAAGTCAAGGCAAGTCCAGAGCCAAGGCCTCATGTGCCAGGGAGCCAGGATTCATGAGAGGCACTAGCAGAAGCAGGTGGGAGACCTCCTGGCCAGTATGGAGTACCCATCATGGTGTGAGTGCTAACTTGAGTACATAGGAGAAGGATTGACTTAGCAGGAACCAAGAACTGCAAGACAGGGCCATAGAAACCACTAACACAGTTAATATGATATACATCACACCAAAGAGTTGAGTAGATGTGGTCTCATTTGTGATACCAGATTTGTGTGGGCAGTTGGGCTGCAGGGTAATAGGTGGAGTCATTAGAGCTAGGTATGCAGGAAGGCAGTTGTAATTATCTCTGAAGAGCTAGGGCTGGAAGATGTACCAGTAATATTCTTGGCCAAGAGGTTTCTACATTAGGTGATCTGGCCAGGGGGTTGGCTAAGAGGCTATTTTCTAGCGTAAACTCTGAGGAAGCCAGGCTCAACTGATATTCAGTAAAGTATATAGGGCCAAATGGGGAACCAGGAGGACAGAATAACACAGGCATGGGGTACATAAAATCTATGAGTGAGGCAGCAGTTTGAACAAAGCCTGATGGTTTGGTCTGTGAATGGTAGAGGACAAATATGAAATAAGGTAATATATTATTGATCCAAAGGTTCATAACAGCTTTATTACTCAAAATTATGATAATGTTATTCTTAGGGTACTCAGGGCTTTATAATACTTTTTCTGGTAGCTCCAAAAAACATGGGCCTTTGTTCCTCAGTTATCTTAATGTTAGGAATCTGGTGATTTGGCTGGTTCTTGGATTTGGCTTGCTCTTGATTGGTGGGTGTTGATTAATAGATACTACAGGCTTCTATTCTTTGACTTTGCTCTTAAAATCATGCAGCCTAACCTATTGTTTCTTGGCTCTGATACTGGTGTTTAACACTGGTTGGCGTTCATTGGTGGGGATGGCTTTGGATTTCTCCAACCCTCCATTTGGAAGGCAACAATTTCAGCATAGGCTCAGTCCTTTTGTGATGCACTCTATAGAGTTGACCTGTCTAATTTTAGTGAATCTTTTAGGCTTGGTAGGGTACCTGTCAAACATCTCTCTGGATTGAGCCCTAAAAAATGTGAGCCCCTGCACCTCTGAGCTGGCAGGCTACGGGTGGTAGGAGCCAGGGTTTAATTCTTGCTCTGGGTTTTGCTTTATGATTAATAAAAAATAATATTTATGGCATCATGGAGCGTCTAACCTGCTGCCATCAGCGGGAGCTGAAAATGTCTTCAGCATTGAAGGCTTACTGTAAGCATCTCAAGTCTAAGTTTAGGCACCATCCCAAGTTTAATAAATTCTTCACCCTCCTCCAGTATGAGCAGGAGAAACTCATCTCTAAACTCAGATATCTTGCTTGCCATTTCCCTCACAAAGCCCTCCACCAAGTCTTCCCTGTTCACCAAGGCTATCCAGGACGCCACCAGGGTAAAGCATAAGGATTCTGAGCTTAAGCATCTTGTTGAACTCATTTCAAATGTCCTCCTGCAGGGGGCTGACATGAAAAAGACTAAGAAGCCTGAGGAATAGACCTTGCTCTGCTTTTTTCTTATATTTACTAAAACTTTTTAGTTTAAGGTTTAAACTTTGATATTTTTTATCTTATTTAGATATCAATTATCTTTTTGGGTATAGATGATAAGTTTCAGATGAACGTTTATAGCTAAAAAAAGATGAAATTTAACAGCTTCTTCTAATTTACTAGTAAACATAGTGATAAAGAGCGCCTTTTTGGGGAAGCTTTGAATATAAAAAGTAGGAGGAGAAGAGTATGTTTTATTGGATGATACTTTAGGCTTATATAGATTTAGCTGTGGCGGGGATATTAGTTGGACCAAACCCAGGGGCTGGTCATGTGCTGGATGGGTTCAAGTTGTTGGATACCTGTACAGTCATGTGATATTGGTTTGTTGCCATTGCCAGTATTTCAAACGGTATATTGGAAAGGCACCAAATTGGGCGATGACTGGATGTTAGGTGTGATGGCAATAGCTGGAATACTCGTACATCCAGACCCTCAACTCACACCCCTTAAGGGGTTACTTGGGTACATCAGGAGGGGGTTTTTTCTTGACGGCTGCCGCCTGATGTTCCTGGAGTTGTTTACTAGTGGGCACCAACTGGGTTGAGTGTTCTCCTTTGCTAGGGTGGAGGCGAGATCTGTGGTACTTTTTGGTAATGGGTTCTTTGGCATCCTGGAACTTAACCAGGTAAGTGTTCCTGTCTGGTCGGTATCTGATGATTCTTCCTGGTCCCCTGTGTACTGAGTCTAGCTTTTTCCTGTTCCCAGCCAGGACCCAGACGGGGGAGTTGATGGGGAGTGGGTCCTCTGTTGAGGTTATTTTCTGAGCTTTGAGTCTCTTTATTTCAGCCAGTTTGGCTTTGAGGCGTATGTGTTGTAGAGCTGGTTTCTGTTCTACTGTGGAAGGTTTCCTGGGGGGATCTTTACATATGGCTGGTTATTGTGGGTGACTATTTCTGGCTTGTACCCGTATGTTAGTTCGAACGGTGAGTAGCCTGTCCCTTGATTGGTACAAACCTGGGATACTAGTAATGCATGTTTTACGTATAGCGGCCATGTGTCTTTGGCTTTGCCATCCATTATTTTCTCCAGGGTTCTGATAAGGTTGTTGTTGAGGCGTTTGACTCTGCTGTTAGCCTATGGCCTGTAGGGCAAGGTTGTGGAGTGTTTGATGTTCTTTGTTTTTAGATTGACGTTTACTACGTGGCCTGTTAGCTCCTTTGCTCCATCTGTTATGATGTAGTCAGGAGTGCCGTAGTCTGCTATGATTGCTTTATTGATGAATCAATTTATTGTTTCCGCCTTGTGATCTTTTGTTGCCCAGCAGATGGGCCAATGTGTGGCAAAGTTGATGGCTACAATTAGAAAACTTTGATTTGTTTTGGTTTCTGGGAAGGGTCCCACTACGTCCAGTCCCCAAACCTTAAATGGTTCAGGGTCAGGTGCTGGGTTAACTGTTGGCTGTGGTGCCTTGGTGCTGGCATATTTTTCACATACTGTACACTTTTTTAGAACATCAATTATGTCCTGCTTCAGGTTGGGCCACCATACTATCTCTTTCAGTGTGAGATATAGGTTGTTAGCCTTTGTGTGTCCTAGCAGGCAATGGTGTCTTAGTATAGTGTCAACTCTTTGTGCAAGTGGGATGTATGGAATGTGTTTATCTTTGATGATTTGGTATACTGTGCCATTTGATACGTGGAAAGGTTTTTCATTTCTTACTAGTGTATCATGGGTTAGTTGGTGTGTGAAGGGATCCTTTCCTTTTTTCTTGTACTCAGTGTTGTATAGGTTGGGCCAGTCAGGGTCCAGGTGGTCAGGGTGATCCTCTCTTGGCTGGCATAGCCTAGAGAGAGCATTGGCTGTGACCAGCTCTGCCCCCTTTTTGTACTGGATGTCCAGGTTAAGCTGTTCCAGCAAGGAAATCCATTTGGCTTGGCGCCGTGCAAGTGCGTTCTGAGTTTTGAAATAGATTAAGGATTTGTGGTCAGTTAGCACTTGGATGTTTAAGTGTCCTTTGAGGTAACATCTCCATTTCTTGCATGCATGGTATATTGCTAGCAATTCTTTATCATGTATTGGGTATCTCTGCTCAGTGTTTGTTAGTTTTCTGCTTTTATAATATACTGGCAGGAAATCTTGCTGCCCTGGCTGGCGGATGTGTAGGACTGCGCCAATGGCAGTATTACTAGTGTCTGACTCAAGCTTGTAGCACCCGTTGTTATTAGGGTATTGCAATATTGGTGCTTCAATCAAAGCTTGTTTTAATAGCTGGAAATTCTTGTCACATTCTGGAGTCCAGATGAATTTCTTTTTGGCATTACCTTTGGTTAGGTCATTGATTGGTGCGGTGAGCTTTCTGCAGTCTTTGATGTATTTCCTTAGGTAAGCTACCATACTGAGAAAGCATCTAACTTGTTTCACAGAGGTGGGGCGTTGCATGTTATTTATGGGTTTTATTTTATCTGGGTCTGCTTTGATGCCACCATCAGAGACAATGTGGCCCAAGAAGAAGAGTTCCTTTTCCATAAATTGGCACTTACTAGGCTTAGTGTATAGTTTGTGCTTTGTGAGTCAATTGATAGACTTGCAGACATGCGTGAGGTGTTCCTCTTTTGTTTTTGAAAATATGATGATGTCGTCAAGGTAACATGATATGTTTGAGAGGCCGTTTAGCGCTTGGTTCATTATGGTGACAAATGTTGCGGGAGCGTTGGTCATCCCAAAGTTCATTACTTTACATTAAAACAACCCAAATTGTGTGCAGAACGCGGTCTTTGGTATGTCTTTCTCTTTGACTTTGACTTGGTTGTAACCAGATTTGAGGTCAATTTTTGAGAATTTTTTTGCTCCAGAGAGCCTTGCAAATAGGTCTTCAATGAGGGGCAGTGGGTATTTATTCTTTACTGTACTTGTGTTTAGTGCTCTGTAGTCAGCAACTAAGCAAAGAGATCCTTCTTTTTTCTTTACAAAGAAAAATGCTGCCCCCACGGGGATTCAGATGGGTGAATGAATCTTTTGGCTAGGTTGTCCTCAATGTGGGCTTTAAGTGTTTGGGTCTCCATGGGGGAGAGTCTGTAGAGGGGTGCAGGTTTAGGCATGGCTCTGCATAAGTCAATGCCATGTTTGACCTCTTGTTTGGGGGGTAACTCTGTGAGTTCTTCCTTGAATACATGAGTGTATTCATTCAGGAGTGACACAATTTCTGGGCATTGAATCCTTTGTGTTTGTATATTATTAAATTTGGAGTACCTCATTATGTGGAGGGTACTGTCTTTAGTTAGATGTTCAGAGTCATCTTGATTTATGATTTGGACAAATACTGTATCTCTTAGAATCAGGTTGTTGGGTTCTTTGATAATGTTGAAATTGACTCCATTGCGTTTTATTGTGATGGTTTTTGTTTTCCAACATACACTGGGATTCACTCAGGTGAACCAGTCCATGCCTGCTACAATATTGTAGTTTATGTTGTTTATGACAAGTCCTTTGATGGACTTTTGTATGCCTTGGAGGTCAATTCTGAAGGGAGTTGTTTTGCCTTTGAGTAGAACTTTTTACTTGTCTGCCATTCTGGCGTATTTGAAGTTGGATTTGACAACTGGTATTTTTTACTTGGTTAAAAAATGTTTGCTAAACATAGTGTGTTGTGCACCAGAGTCAAATAAAATTTTATGTGTATGTGATTTGTAAGTGCATGAATAGACAAGATGTTGTGAGCAATCTTTAATTTTTACATTCATAAAAATGGAGGATTGTGGGACACGGGGGATGCAAGCAGCAAAGTTTGTGCCTTGGTACATCTTCTTGTCATGTTAGGGGGAGACAGGGGCACTTAAGCTTGTTCCCCCTCCTCTTTTACCTGTTCCTCTGTTTTGAGACCTTCGAGGTCAGAGAATGTGGGGTCAGATTTATAGCAGGTTGCTACTTCAGCGTTGTTAACTTCGGTGGTGTCCTCTTTCTTGGGACAGGAGCAGTTTGCGCTTTGGCTAAAATTGCCATTATTACAATTGGAGTTGCCATTGTTATGGTTGGTATTTTGGCGTTTATTGACATTGGCGTTTTCTCTGCCATTACTGTTTGAGGAGTGGTTGCCGTTATGTGCGGCATATTCCATGTTGGCGCATTTTTCAGTGTGCTTGGCTTCAGCAATGAGCGCGGGCATGGAGGTATTTGCTTCTGGGCGGATGAGGGCAGCAACAGAGGGTTTCATTCTGTTGATGAATGATGCTCTGGTGTGTACGTTGTCAGCTTGTGCTGGGTTTTGGATTTTGCAACGTATTTCTTCAAATTTGTTGGTGTAGGCTGCAATAGTGGTCTTTTGAGGAAGGTCACAGAGCTGTATTGCAATATCTTGAAGAGATTTAGTGACGCGGAAATTGTGGGTGATGTCGGCTTTGAACTCTTCCCAGTTGTCAAGCTGGTTGTCAGTTTGTGAGCCAACCCAGGTGGCAAACCAGTTAGCTGCGGCCTTGTATAGGCGCTTGCTGGCTTCCTAGACCCATTTCTCATGAGGGATGCAGCTGGCGTGGAGTTTAGCAGATGTGTGGTCTAGCCAGTTGATGATGTTTTCTTTGTTTTTACCAAAGAAATTGTCAATACCAATGTATTTGGTGTTGAAAACTTCACCTGTGATAGGTGGTTGTGTGTTTGTTTGTGGTTGAAGAGAGCAACTGTATTGAATTATCTTGGTGCATGCTTTGGGCATGACCAGTCCTTCAAATATGGTGCATACACTAGGAATATCTTTGTCAATGTTGTGAGCGCAGAAGTACAATTTCCAGGTCTCCTGGGATGTGGCCTGGTTGAGTACGTGGGCAAAGGTGGGCAGGTTTTGGTCAGTCATTTTCTCTTTCATTGGTGTGGTCAAAAACTGTAGTACTATCAGTCATAAGGAGCTCCTTTTGGGGGAAGCTTTGAATATAAAAAGTAGGAGGAGAAGAGTATGTTTCATTGGATGATACTTTAGGTTTATATAAATTTAGCTGTGGCAGGGATATTAGTTGGATCAAACCCAGGGGCTGGTCATGTGCTGGATGGGTTTGAGTTGTTGGATACCTGGACAGTCATGAGATATTGGTTTGTTGCCATTTCCTTTGTCAAACAGTATACTGGAAAGGTACCAAATCGGGCAATGACTGGATGTTAGGTGTGATGGCAATAGCCGGAATACTTGTACATCCAGACCCTCAACAATAGCATATTCCCTGTCATGCCTAATAAAGTATAGCAGATAAATATTATGATTTCCTTAAATTACTTCTGTGTATCTATGTTTTATTTATTTTTCATTGTTAGAACTTAAATTTTTATGTTGAAAAATATATTTATATAGTAAAGAGTGTTTTTACACAGTAAAATAAGGTATAATTACTTATTTATCCTTATTATTATTTGGTAAAGTATGTTTTATTGCATTTGTGAACTCTATATATTGTCTTCAGCATAATTTAGTAGTATGAATCAATTCTTATAGCAAATGTTTTCAGTACATCACATACTTTTTTTTAAAGAAGCATCAACTTCCAGGAGCTGATAAAAAACCATATTCTAACTTTACTTGATAGTTGAATACCAGGTAGTTTGTTTCACCACAATTGCCATTAGAAAGGGCATACTTTTTCCTCTTTGGTAAACTATAGTAGGTTCCTATGATCTTTTTGAATACAAACATGATATTTTATATCCTTTAAATATATTCTAAAATGATTGGGTGTGCTTTATTGGCAGAGAAAATCAAAGAGTATAATATTAGAATAGATAACATCTTTATGCTAGAAAAGATTGATATGCTTTTTATGGCACTAAATGCTAGTTGGACGTTCCCACTATGCTATCACAGTTCCAGGTAACAACATGTACCCCATATGCAGAAGTCTAGAGCCATGGTGGCACATATGACAGAATTGTCTGTAGTGTCTTTGAGTTTTTGTTTTATCTCCCAAAGGGAATTATTGAGTATTCTGCACTCAACAGGATGTATCCCAAGTATTTTCACCTTGACACACTCAATTGATATGTGAAGCAGTTTCCCATACACAGGCTGAAGTGTCTTGAATTTGGGTCTTAGGTGGGTAAAGTTGAGCTGCAAGCTTGATTTTCTGACTCAGTATCTTTCAGAGGGTTTATTATGCAGCTTCAATAAGTGCTTGTATAATGGATTTTAGTTATTTTTGAGGAATAAGTGGTTTATTATACCACCAATTTTCAAATTAGAAGCCAAAACAATGGAATTACTCAATCTCCCCAAGCTGAAGCAGCACCACCCTCAAGGTAAATTCCTAAGCATCAGTATTTAAAAATAAAAATTTCTTAGTTCTGGAAACAAGAAACCCAAGGCGGTAGAAAAGGCTGTCTTCAAGATCTTAAAGGCTCTTCTGTTTCCAGATTCCAAGAAGAGGGGCTTTCTAAATTTAAAGACTGTGAGGTGTAATACATTAGATAACAAAAGTATTTATAAGCTTTTGGAAGAAGTTGAAAAGACTACAAAGCCTCTCAGCTTGAATTTTAAGGTGGGGACAGGCCAATCAGTGACTGCTTGTACTTTAAAAGGTGCTACTTCAAACCCCCTTCCAATCTAAATCAGTTTAATTTATTTAAAAACTAGTTGATGCTATTATGAATTCATTGTCCCACAGTCAGAAAAAAGTGAGCTGGGCCAAAGCACCGGTTTTCCTATCTTTGACATGTGAAGGCTAATGATTTTCTGAATTATGTATGTCATAAAAAGTACATTTGGTTTTAAATGTTCATATGTGGATTTGTCTTTATTAATGGTTCTCTGCAAGGAAGCTAGAGTGGAGACTATGGGCAAGATGTTTGCCATATCTTTCATTGGAGCTACTGGAGACAAAATAAAAATTGGGGAATATTCTCACATGTTGAATTTATCACTTGGTGTGAATTTTATATTATTTTAATGTACATGGTCTTCAAACAAATATGGTTAAAGTGAATTGGCAACTATTCTTTATTAGGCTGAATGTAAAATTGCTTTGATCCATAGTGATGATGGCAGATCTGGGTGATGGGTGAGCAAGTGTATGATTGCCAGTTGGAGTTGGCAAGGAAAGCAACAAAGATAAACTTGGGATGGGTCTTAAGAAGGGGAGTTCTGGGGAAGAAGGGATAGACTTCTGAAAAGCAAGGCATCTACTGGAGTGTACCTTAAGCTTTGTGAAGTTGGTTGGGTAAAGTAACTTCCAGCCTGTAAGGAAAGTGTCACTTTCCACAAATCTTGTCTCTAGGTTAATAGAGGTGTAGCTTGTGGTAAAGGGTTTGGTTTTGAGAACAGCAATATCCATACCATCAATTAACCTAAACATGGGATGGATGTGGATTTTATCAACTTGAACCTCAAAGCTTCTTATGGAAAGAGTGTAATCTTGCATTTGAGCTGAGGAAATGCAACTGGCAGGGGTAACAAAGAATCTGGGGTAAATCATGCTTCCAGAGCATTTTTGCTTGCCTTTGTAATTGAGCCTAGCCATGAAGCGTGTGTCAGCATAATCCTTCTGTGTGGGCTTCAACCCAAGCAGCGGGTGGCTGAATTGTGCCGCAGCCATGTTGATTAAGAGGATTAATTTCATGAGACAATGGTGATATCAATAATAAGAAAAGTGGTTTGCCCAACAGGCCGCTGATATATCCTTGTTCATCTAACCCTTCCTACAACTTATTCTCAGAGTTCAGCTGAGCCCTTATTCTTTGGCTGGCATGTTGCTGTAAAGTGATCAGCGCACACAAAATATTCTATACCTCAAGTATAACTCAGCCTTTGGCCTAAAATTTAAAAAGATCAATTTTAAAAATAAATTACTTTATTTAAAAAGAAAATATATCATTTAAAATCCCTTTGACATTGCATAGTAGGGCTGGCCCAATTTGCTGCAGTAGATTATGAGCTTCTTCTGAAAGCTCACAAGACCAATGAACTCTAAATCTTTTATATTTCATTGCTTAAAAACTTTGGATTAAGTTTAATGTTTATATTTTTACTGTAAAGCCAAAGTCCAATTGTTGCAAGGTGCTATTACTGCAATCTGCAACAGTGCATACTGGTCTCAGAAACTTATTTGAGATAATGCCAAGTACAACTGCAGTTATGTCAACAGTACTAATATTAGAACTCTGTTGAAATGGATACTATTGGCCACAAAATGCCAATTTATTGAGATAAGCAATAGTTGAGCACACTTAACTAGTGTGTTACTTTGACTTTAAAGATGCAAGTCTAAAAGCCTCAATATAAAAGTGCATATGTCAGCACTTTTCAATATTTCCCAAGATAAATTTAACTTAATTTTAATATTAACTTCAGTATTGAAATCCCAATTTTTTAACCAAGGCAATAGCTTTGCACAAAAGTGCCAATATTGACATTGTATAAGTAAAAATTCCTTTTTAATAAAGAAATACCATTCTTACAACACATAATTTTGGAATTACTTATATTTTCATTGGGTTGATCTATAAATCTGGTGAAATAATATACAAAAGCTACACTGTTATTTGGTTAAAAGCCCATTTCACAACATTCTGGTTCCTCCTGCTCATAAACCTTTTCCTTAATAAATGACTCAATTGACAAGAAAAATTTCCTCTAACAAAAAAGGATATCTGTCATGAATGACATTTTAATACTTGTATTAAAAACCCAAGAGTTAAACCCTGGTTCCCAGGAGGCAGATCCAACCTGCCAGACCAGTCCAGGACCCACTAATCCATTAAAAGACGGGCTCAAATTGGTAAATTACTCCGCGTTCCACCGGCCTACTACAGAGGACCCTTCAAAGATTACTTGAGTCACACAAAGTGGACAGGGGATTGCCTGCTTGTTGAATTGCAAACCCGAGTTAACAAGTTACTCCGAGACCCGTCAGCCCCCCAGAGACAATTCCCCAAATGGTCATCAGATTGATGCCAACTTTGAGCCACCAAAGACCCAAACCTATGCAGAGGTTGCAGCTTGCCTTAAGGAGGTTAAAACAAAACCTATTTTTAACCTTGCCAATGGCCACCAGCAACTGCCAGTCCACCCAGAAGGGGTAGTGCAATTGGACTACTCAGGTGACATAGTGAACAGTGGCGGTAAAACAAAGCGTCGTCTTTCCAATTTGCCAGAACAGGCACAACCTGGATCTGCCGCCCTCAAGACCCCAAGCCAAGACCCATGTCCCGCCAGTGCCTTGTCTGCAAACCTGAACCCTGCAAAAATTGAAGAAGCAAAGTCCCAGGGTATAAAAACCCTGGCGGTACGGCAATACCCCCATCATCATTTTTGATAATAAAGTTTTATGAACCTTTGGTTTGAATAAATCTTACCCTATCTAGTCTTAATGATCTTCCATCTTAATCCCAGTCAAGCAGACTGCCAGGCCGCCGCCCTCCCCCAAGACCAACCTGCCAAATTGCCCTAGGTATTATACTGTCCCCCAGGAGCCCCCTTTGGACCTGTGCATTTTACTGAATACCCCCAACCTGGCCTATTCAGATTATGACTTGGAGACTATCCTCATTGCTGACCCCTTGGCCAGGACTAGAGAAACCAAATACATAGGACGCAAAGGAAAGTGGTACAAAAGGCCGCCAAGATTGTTCAAAGACAAGTACAATTATCTGCCTGCCTACTTTGTTCCTATGACTCCTCCCTTATCCCACAACCAGACCGCCCGCTGGAACCTACTGCCGCAGCTGAGAATACCTCTACCCAACTGTTTGGAGTACTCTACATTACTTTGACAGGATTAGTAGATTCTGTGGTCCCCAACTCTGGACCCTGGTCCTTACTCAGGCATTCTGCATCTTATATTATCAAGTTAGCACCCATTCTATGGTGGGCCTTACGCGCCGGCTTGGCCGCGCCTCACCCTGAGCCGCCCAATGCCTCTACCTATGACTGGCTTCCTGACATTATGACAATCTTTTACAAACACGGTAACCTGGGCCCCAAGATGTTGTTAACACTTGGGGCAACTTGTATGCTCTTTTTTGTGATAATCACTTATTACACCCATAAGGCACTTACCTCCCTGATACTCCCATAGATGAAGAACCCACCCGCCAAAGAATTGAAAGACCCTGCATCCGGTGCAGAACCCCAGAAGCTGGCCACATCACAAGTGCAAAATGTGATAGTGAACCAGACCATAACCAAGGTAGATATGCCCCAGATGGGCAAACCCACCTTAGAAGAAGCCCACCAAGCCATGCCAGTCCTCCGCCTCCACTTCCAAACCAACGCCAACACCTACACCAGTGACACTGCAAAAGTCTTGGGGGTGGCTGCCATTCTATCAGGAGACGCACTGGATTTGTTTGGGAAAGCCACCGCCAAAGATGTTGAATTTTGCATTGAATATTCGAAATTTGAAGCTGAACTCATGAGCACTGGTGATGACCAAGACACCAGATACTACGCGCTGAACTCTATGTTAGAGATCTGACAAGCGAACCGCCCTATCCAAGCCTATATCAACAAGTTCCTTAAACTGAAAATGCGCACCCAACTTGAAGATGAATTATCTGCCATTATCTTCTGAAAGGGAGTTAATTCAGCCATGAAAGACTTGTTGAAGCACCACCTGCCTACACTGAGCCTAGAGGAATTACTGCCCCTATGCAAAGGCCTGAGTCTAAACCAAGAAGGACAGAACGTGAACCCTACCCGAGCCGGCAGAGCCATGACGCCCAATTGACCTGGAATGTCTCCTGACAAGTTACAACATCACTATTGAGATGGGTTATGTTTCTACTGCCATGAGGCCAGGCACCTAACCAGAGCTTCCCTAAGAAGAATACACCTTCTGTATCCTTGGTGCAAATAAACACCTCTGCGCAATCTTATAAATTCATCCAAGTGACCATAGACTGTATGGGAATCAAGCGTCAGATAGAGGCCTTTATTGACACAGAAGCCAATGAAAGCTTCATTGACGCCAACCTGGCAAAGGAACTAGGACTAACAGCTTCAGAGCGCAGCCTACAAGTAACCATGGGAAACAGTTCCCTGGACACTGGCTACAAATGCAAACAGGAACTTACCTTGGCAATTGGACAGAACGTATACCCAACTCCCTTGATCCTCTTACCGGGATTGCCCCATCCTCTAGTACTGGGGGACTCATGGTCCAACAGACATGGTCTGATTCTAAATTATTGTGAGAAGACCACCACCTTAGGACGACCTGAATCTTGTGATACTGTTCCGTTCCGTATGAGCCCTGGCAGAACCCCGACCAACAGACTCTTAACCATAAGGATGGAATCCAGCGTTGGGACACTGCCTATTCCCCTGCAAAAGTGGAACCACGTATTTAGCAAAGAAGAAGCCACAAAACTACCCAGCCACTCAATATACAACCACGCTATAGACCTCCTACCAGGTACCCAACCACACCACGGCCTCATCTATAGTTGCAACCACTGGGAACAGGTGGCCTTGAAAGCTTACCTGGAGGATATGGCAAAAAAGAGTTTCATCTGAGTATCAAAGGCCCCGTGCTTGTCACCAATGCTGTTTGTAGGGAAGAAAGACAGCGGAATGCGTCCCTGCGTGTACTACCAGAAGCTGAATGATATCACTGTGGGAACCGCTATCCCATCCCCAACGCCAATGACCTTTGCAACGTACTAACTGGAGCCCAAGTGTACTTGAAAATTGACCTAAGAGATGCTTTCAACCAAATCCAAATCAAAGAGGGCAACAAATACAAAACGGCGTTCAAGACCAGGTATGGACTCTACAAATACCTGGTGATGCCATTTGGACTATGCAACGCCCCCAGCACCTTCCAGCGCATTATAAACACAGTATTGGGTGAATACCTTGACCAGTTTTGTGTGGCCTACCTCAACAACATCCTCATCTACAGCAAGACCCACAAGGAACACCTGCGCCACCTGGACCTTATACTAGAAAAACTCTCCCAAGAAAACTTACATGCTAAGCTAAAAAAGTGTGAATTATTCCAGTCCAAAGTTGAGTTCCTGGGATATGTTGTGAAGACTGGCAGGTTTGCCATGGCACAGGACAAAGTAGAAGCAGTAACATCTTGGCCGGTGCCCAAATGCAGGAAAGATGTGAGAAGTTTTTTGGGCCTGGCAAATTATTGCAGGGATTTCATCCAAAAATTTCTCTGATTACCTTGCCCCTGACCTGCCTTTGCTCTGAAAAGGTTACCTTTACTTGGACTGACAAGTGCACATCAGCATTTGAGGCCCTGAAGCTTGCTTTCATCTCTGCCCCTGTCCTGGCCATGCCCGACCCATCCAAGCCTTTTCTACTGGAAACCGACGCATCCGACTTTGAGGTGGGTGGGGTCCTTCTTCAGGAAGGAGGGGATGGTATGCTACATCCTATAGCATATTAATCCAAGAAGATGCTGCCTGCTGAAGGAAACTACCCAATCTACAACAAGGAGATGCTTGCAATAATGAAGACCCTGAAACATTGGCGCCAGTACCTATGTGGTGCCAAATTTCCAGTAAAAGTCTTAACCAACCACAAGAACTTGGTTTACTTCTTTAAACCCAGACAGCTAAACCAGAGACAGGCCAGATGGGCCTTGGAACTGGCTGACTATACCTTGACCATTGACTACAAGCCTGGGAAGGTGAATGTGGTACCTGACGCCCTGAGTAGAAGAGCCAATCTGACTCCTTCCCCTACAGAAACTAAGGACCACAACACATATGTACTCCTTGACCTGGCCAGCCTAGGCATCCAACTGATGTACATGAAAATCATGGCCCGCAAACCTGACATAATTGAGGCGCAGAAACAAGACAAATATTCAGCGGACCTTGTTGCTGACTTGACCTCAGACCCAGAGAGCCGCCACCACAAGAAAGGATTCTTGCTGAAAGGATCCACCCTGTTATTACACAACCAGATCTATGTACCAGAAGGTGAAACAAGGACCAAAGTACTCATTGACTATCATGACTCAGAGATGGCCGGCCACCCTGGCAGACTCAAGACACTCCAAGGAATCAAGAAGAATTACACTTGGCCTCAACTGGACAAAGACGTGGCCACCTACATCAAAGGCTGTGAGACATGTGGAAGAACCAAAACCCGTAGATCCAAACCTGAAGGCCTGCTGAGACTGCTAGACATACCCGCAGGGCCCTGGCAGTCCGTTTCAATGGACTATATTGTAGAAATGCCTCCCTCCAATGCGTTTAAGGCCATCCTGGTCATGGTAGATAGGTTTACTAAGATGTCCTATTTTGTCCCTACCACCACTCACTGCACTGCCGCAGAGACAGCTAGACATTTCCACGACCGCATCCTAACTCAACACGGCACTCCATTGGAAATCATCACTGATAGAGGGCCACAATTCACCTCCAAATACTGAACTCAGGTTATGAAGGACTTGGGGGTAAAGCACTATGTATTAACCTCCTACCACCCACAGACCAACGGCCAGACTGAACATGTGAACCAAATACTTGAACAATACCTATGATGCTATGCCAACACCAACCAGGATAACTAGGCCAAGATACTACCTATGGCACAGTATGCCTACAACAGTAAAGACCACGCCTCCACAGGAATGTCCCCCTTCAAGGCCAATTATGGATTTGACCCATCCTGGGATCCCAGTATTGGCAGTAAGGAAATAAACCCGTCAGGAAAAACCTGGATTGAACAGATACACAACACCCAACAAACCTGTTTGAAGAATCTGACCCGCGCTGTCCAGACTTATAAGGCTTTTGCCAACAAAAAGAGAATTCCTGGGAAACCATTGAAGGTAGAGGACAAAGTCTATCTGGACTCTTGTAACGTACCTCTGGCTGTTCCCTGTTGGAAGTTAGCCCACAGAAGAAGCGGCCCCTACAAGATCACCAAACTAGTGGGCAAAGTAGCATTTGAACTAGAATTACCCCCCTTGTGGAAATTACACAATGTCTTCCACCGCGCGCTTCTATTCAAGAAAGAAGGGGAAATCACTCCCCCACCAGAAACTCAAGACTGAACCCCCTCCCATCCAAGTAGGACGCTCTGAAGAATACAAAGTTGAATATGTTCATGGAGACCGTACCCACTATAAAACCCTCCAGTACTACATCAAGTGGAAGGGATACCCACCCAAGGAAAGCACCTGGGAACCATTAAGCAACCTATCCAATGCCCAACTAGCAATCCAACAATACCTTGAGAAGAAGGCCAGGAAAGAAGGGACCCCTGGGAAGGAAGGGGATGATGTCATGAATGACATTTCAATACTTGTATTGAAAATCCAAGAGTTAAATCCTGGTTCCCAGGAGGCAGATCCAACCCGCCAGACCAGTCCAGGACCCGCCAATCCGTTAAAAGACGGGCTCAAATTGGTAAATTACTCTGCGTTCCGCCAGCCTACTACAGAGGACCCTCCAAAGATTACTCAAGTCACACAAAGTGGACAGGGGACCGCCTGCTTGTTGAATTGCAAACCCAAGTTAATGAGTTACTCTGAGACCCGCCAGCCCCCCAGAGACAATTCCCCAAATGGTCATCAGATTGATGCCAACCTGGAGCCACCAAAGACCCAAACCTACGCAGAGGTTGCAGCTTGCCTTAAGGAGGTTAAGACAAAACCTATTTTTAACCTTGCCAATGGCCACCAGCAACTGCCAGTCACCCGCCCAGAAGGGGTAGTGCAATTGGACTACTCAGGTGACATAGTGAACAGTGGCAGTTAAACAAAGCGTCGTCTTTCCGATTTGCCAGAACAGGCACAACCTGGATCTGCCTCCCTCAAGACCCCAAGCCAAGACCCACGTCCCGCCAGTGCCTTGTCTGCAAACCTGAACCCTGCAAAAATTGAAGAAGCAAAGTCCCAGGGTATAAAAACCCTGGCGGTACGGCAATACCCCCATCATCATTTTTGATAATAAAGTTTTATGAACCTTTGGTTTGAATAAATCTTACCCTATCTAGTCTTAATGATCTTCCATCTTAATCCCAGTCAAGCAGACTGCCAGGCCGCCGCCCTCCCCCAAGACCAACCTGCCAAATTGCCCTAGGCATTATACTGTCCCCCAGGAGCCCCCTTTGGACTTTTGCATTTTACTGAATACCCCCCCAACCCGGCCTATTCAGATTACGACTTGGAGACTATCCTCCTTGCCAACCCCTTGGCCAGGACTAGAGAAACCAAATACATAGGACGCAAAGGAAAGTGGTACAAAAGACTGCCAAGATTGTTCAAAGACAAGTACAATTATCTGCCTGCCTACTTTGTTCCTATGACTCCTCCCTTATCCCACAACCAGACCACCTGCTGGAACCTACTGCCGCAGCCAAGACTACCTCTACCCAACTGTTTGGAGTACTCTACATTACTTTGACAGGATTAGTAGATTCCGTGGTCCCCAACTCCGGACCCTGGTCCTTACTCGGGCAATCTGTATCTTATATTATCAAGTTAGCACCCATTCTATGGTGGGCCTTACCCGCCGGCTTGGCCGCGCCTCACCCTGAGCTGCATAATGCCTCTACCTACAACTGGCTTCCTGACAATATCACACCAGGATCAAGCATCCAAGCTCCAAGTGAATCCTAATCTTCCAAAGCCTCATGATATACATGAACAATATATGGCTTATCATTTCACTAGATGACACACATTTATAATTTTCAGTAAAGGTACCATTCTCTTCTTAACTTCACCTCTTATTTTTATTATGAACTTCTACTTTGGGATTCCTGGCCCTAGCAGCTGGTCTTATGGGCAAATGTGATATACAGAGGCATAGCTAGTAGGCAAGGACTACTATAGGATGAAATCTAACTTGATAATATACCAGCATGAGTAGCCTATTATTGACTAATCTTCATCAGATGACACCATAGAGTTAACTAACCCTATCTGTATTATATATATGACTTTAAAGAGCTGGTTGATGGGGGCCTTTGAGGTATCCTCAATAATGGGCAGGTTTCTGGGCTCCAAGGTGAGCTTTAGCTACATGGGTAAAAGATAAACTCTCAAACAGCTGTATTTGTTGCTAGATACTTAGGAATAGTGGCGCTTCAGACTGATTCTTGGATAGCCTGTTACAGACTTCTTTAACTTCCTAGGAGGTCAGCTAGAAGATATTTTTCAATTTAAGCCCTTAATTATATTTGAAGGATATTTTTTAAATTTTTGGGGTCAAAGGGGGAAAGAAAAACCATGTGCAATTAAGTTACAGGGCAGCTGGTTGGTCTGATGGTATACCTGATGAGCTTGCTGGTCTAGAAAGGGCATAGTATAGATGATAGAGGATCAGAACCAGGTAAGGTATAGTTCTAGTGAACCAAAGATTCCTAAAAACTTATTCTATAATGATGATAAAGTTCAAGAATTGGGTGTCAGGGCTCTTATACCGGTCTTATTAGGTATATGTCTGTTGGGATCAGCTCCTGAGGAGTCTGGGGAGGTTGATTATGAGGCCTGGTATGTTTAGGGAACACTGGGCTTCTGGGGCTACTTCCTGATCTAGTTCTTTAAAATTACCCCATGAAGCTTTTGGTTTAGGCCCAATGTTCTGGAGGCCAGGCTGGCCAACAAAGTTCTTATAGGTGGGAAACTCTATCTTATTCTTGGATCAATTGTAGCTTCCTAATGTGATATCTTTCTCTCATAACAGGTATAGTTCTAATAATACTGGGGATTTTACTGTGTTATGTATTTCCTAGGGTTATTGGGGATCTCTTATACTCCCTTCAGCCCAATTAATTAATCCAAAATTACTTGGTTAATAATTTAGGACTTTTCTTGGTTTGCAGGTGGGATGCAGGCAGAGTTGATTTTATAGGACCCCATATGGGCCGCAAACTTGATAGCCCACCAGGTATTGACTTGAGGATTGGGCCTTGGTTCTTTTAGGGTTTGTAGGTCTGCTTGTTTCTTAATCATCAGGAGTGTTCTTAGTTGCTATCTCACTTCTATTGTCAATCCTGACATTGAGGGTGAAGCCTTTGTAAAATATATTAGCTGTTTACTCTTTTAAGTTCATTTGTCCGCAGGAGGCATCAGGTGGGTGTTAGTGGTCTTGGAATACTTCTTATGGTGGATAAGTTGAGACTGCTGGGCCTAAGATGTTAGATTAGAGGTAAAAAAGAGCAATTTTTATTTATGGTATCAAATGGGTGAACTAATGACTCATTTTACTTTAAACAATAAGGAAATAAAAATATAATATTATGGAGGAGGGCTCATTATATCCAGTCTTTGGTATTTGTCCAGGGGGCTCATTTATCTTGAGCTTAGAAGAACTATTCATTTGCAGGGCATCAGGAAGAAGAACTGTTGACCAATATACAATCTGGCTTTTATTTGATTGCATTATTGTTGAAAGCTTCTTCTTTAACTACAAAATCTTTTCCTATGGATGAAAAATTAAGCTGTGTTGAAGCCTTCTTTTTATCTTGTCAGTGCTTGGTCTAGAACCTCTTTTTCTGGGCCTGTATTAGCCTCATTTATGTTTCACTGGGTCTTGGGGCTAGTCCTGGATGAATTACTGGCTTAGATATCAGGAAAGTGTTCTATTTTTGTCTTTGCAGATTTCTTATAGGCCATGGAAGCTATTCTGACCAAAATTATTTTAGTTGTTTTATCATTGGTTATGGGCAACAACACATTTTCAAGCTATTCACACTACCATTTGGAGAATGTATTATTTACTCATTACCATCCATAGATTTCCTTTGACCAATCCTGTTATTAAGGATAAAGAAGCTCTCTTTCAGAAATTTCCCTGATGGCAATCTACTTTGGGGTAACCACCTATTTTAGATCATATATGGGGGTTGTTGTGGGGTTTCTAGAATAAAGGGACTATTTCTGAGGACCATGAGGAGGACAAATCATCTCCTTTGTATCAATTTGGGTCAAAGGCTTCTGCAGGCCTCTGTTAAATTGTTCCTAGATTTGAATTAAAAGACAAATTCATATTCAGTTAAATCCTGCATCATAACCTTTTTTATTTCTGGTTCACATGGATTGCCACTCATGATAATCCTGGTACAATGTCTGGATTTTGCCTTGGGTTCAACTTTATTTGTTGATTGAGCCATTTCTTGAGGAAATCAATTCCCAGGAGAGAGTAATCAAATATGTTGCATCATATTCCTCTGGGGTATCAGAAGAAAGAGTAATGTATAAATTATTAAGTTATTTAAGAGATAAACTTAGTATTGATCAAGCTTGGCCTTGGAAACTGGTAGACAGGAGTCTCTCTGGGCTTTTATTGCCTTAAATAATCTGAGTTGGTTGTGGTAAATCAGCTTAAATGTTGTTTGAGAGACAGTTCTTTTTATTGAATAGGTATTGTTTGGCTTGATTTATATTATTATCCCAGACCTCTTGGTCCAGGGGCCATCTTGTGTTGTTTGTGGTTGACTACCAAAGTCCCCTACTTTGAATCTGTTGTAAAGGACCATACTCACACTGTTTTAATTTTTTTCTTTGGTAGGTTTGTGTTTTTAAACTGATTCAAGAATCCTCTCCTTTATTTTTTTTCTCAAGATTGTGTTAATTCTGTAAAGTGAGTTGATCACATTGCACTTTATCTTTTATGCCACAGTGGTATGCACTCCACATGCGCAGGTGAACCTTGATCTAACTGCTCTGGTAGTTTTTTTGTGGTAACACAAGATATTATATAGATTACTTTCATTCCCTAATATAATCTAAAGTTGTTTTACGATCATTTTTGATTTTTATCTGTCAGGAATATTC
The DNA here is from genome assembly GCA_014839935.2 of Entomophthora muscae. Lineage (NCBI taxonomy): Eukaryota > Fungi > Entomophthoromycota > Entomophthoromycetes > Entomophthorales > Entomophthoraceae > Entomophthora > Entomophthora muscae. The sequence goes on from QTSX02006584.1 coordinate 109,592, forward strand.
CTGAAACCAGTATCTATGTAACCAACTTAACTCTAATAAGGCAAGAACAGAAAAACATCCCACCATCCAGGCCACAAGATATTTAACAAACACCTCAAACAAGAAAGATGTATGAAACAAACAAATTAAGTATCTAAACAGAACTTAAAATGAGCAAGAATATTTTAATCACTAAGCAGACGCCTACCACCACCCACCCTGCCAGCCATCCAGCTTGCCTGCGGCACCTGCCACCACTGTGCAGGAGTCTGCTGCCACCCATCCTTCCAGCCAGCTACCCAGCTACCCAGTCAACCATCTGCCACCTGCTCCAGCTGACCAGTCCCCCTCCACTCCCTGGGGAAATAGCCAAATAGGGAAACCAAAAAAGGTAATTTCCCCAGATCCTCATTTGGGGGACTGCTGCTCATATTAGGAATCACTTCAATGCAGAAGGGGCTGACAAGCTCATCAACACACAAATTCATGTCCTCACATTCAGTAAGTGAATTTGGGTGCATGAAAATGTGCCAACAAACATCATGCCAGTGAAAATTGGATTTTGGCCAAACATTCTCACTTGCCAACACCCAATGCCAGCCAAGAAAGGGGGGATTCATAAGCTTCCAAATGTATTGGGCTCTCAATTCAATGCTTTCCAATATTCCTGCCCCACAGGGGCACTACTCTATAATAAATAATCATTCCTTGATGATAGGTTGAGCTATCATTGAGAGAATTGTCCCTCTTTAATACCACTTTAAACATTACTCTCAACAGAAACTAGGATATATAGCAGTTTTCAAAGCTGTGGAGACAAGCAAAAATAAATCATATATAAGAGAGATGAATTCATATTTAAACAAAATCAACTAAGATCAAAAAAATTAATGAGAATAAATTTATATTAAATTATAATAGATTCAAGTTAAATTCTATTTTGCTCTGAGCTGATTTAATTTTGTTCAAAGTTGAACTTTTCTTGCTTACAGATGACTCAATTTCACTTTTTGCCACAGCTTTGAAAGCTAACATAGCTCTAAGCTTAGTTACCCTTTCCCAGGATCAGAAGATGAATCTCTTTGCCTTTTTTGCTCACATCTTATCTTGGTTTTAGGGGCCGCCAGTTCAATTCCAATCAGTATGGGCCAGTGCTGGGCAACACCAACAATATTTATTATGAGGAACAACCACAACTAGCTTATTCTTACACCCATCTCTGGTCCCTACTGGAGTCCTCTAAGTCCATCATGTCTATTGATGTTTATATTGACAAGTATGTTGAGCCCTCATACTTGGCTGGGTTAACACCCTATATGATGTGTTGTTACAGTATCCTCAGTTCTTCTGTGTCTGTTCTTTAGCCACAACTAAAAGAGCCATCTAAGATTAAGCTTTCCTAGAACCTTAAGTTAATAACACTATTTATCTCTGAAGGCTAATATCTGGCTTAGTAGAAACCCAATCCTACTGTTAGAATTTCCCATTGTGTTCCCTGGCCGCGCCTAAGTACACAACACCCAGGATGGAATTTAAACTTAGTTTGTTTAGCCCCTCTATCTCGTAAATTCAGTGCTAGCCATTTTGAAATATACCCTCTAAAATAGCCAATAATGACTAAGAACTTACAAATATTTCTTTTTTTAGATAATAGCATACCTGTGATGGTACACATGGAAGCGGTTTTGAAGGCAAGGGTTGATTTGGCTTCAAATAAAGATGCTATGCTGAAAGTTGGTTATGGATAGTAGTTTTGAGACAGCTAGAGGCCTAGTAGGTAACTATAGATACTAGGGAAGGTAAGACTAGTAGGTAACTTTGGCTGCTAGGATGTTGATTGAGAGGTTTGAACCCAGAAGGTAACATTAACTGTTGAGGGTAGATCAGGTGTCTCCACCCAGTAGGGAACATGGGCTACTGGGGTAAGGAATGGAGCAACCCAGTAGTTAACAGGTGGCTATAAGATCTGATAGGACAGACAGTGCAGTAGGTAACAGAGAGCTACCAGGAAGAAATGTGTTGAGGTTGCTCAAAATGATCCCTTGGCTACTTGCAGGAGGTCTGTAAGTGGGGCCCTTACTTAAAGGACTGGTAAGGGGACATTGTTCATGTTTCCCTGGAGGCTTTGGGGAGGTCCTGAAGCTACCATTGGGAGCATGGATATGCTCAGGGGTGTCATCAGGGAAGCAGCTGCAGAAATTGATGATGATCTGGACTCTGGGAAGTAAAGTTTGTTACTTTATGCCCGAAAGCTCAGGATTAACCACCTGAGTGAGTAAAAACAACTGAATAGACATGAGGATTGTCTATGGTTGATAGCCTATAGCGGTGTTCACTTACAGGGGCCCAGTGAAAGGCTAACCTACTTGAGGAAGCCTTATTGCCTGAGACTGAGACGTTAGTAATGGGGACTGAGAAGTGGTTCATAGGAAAAGATCCCAGTGAAAACTAGTGACAAAGGACTGGATGATCACAGTGAAGACTAGTTGAAGGACTGGAGGATCTTGGGAACCTAGATGGTTCATAATAAGGAAAGGAACCTAGATGGTTCATAGGCAGGACTAGCAAACAGACTAGGAAAGACTAGCAGATGGACTAGAAAGGACTTGCTGAAGGGTCAGAGATCATGGGGAAGGACTAGCTGAAGGTCTGGAAGATCATGGAGCAGGACTTGCTGAAGGTCTAGAAGATCATAGAGAAGGACTAGCTGAAAAATTGAAAGTTGTTTAAAAGAAACCAGCAGAAGCAGATGTAGGAGCAGGAATGTTGGATTTGGACTCTTGGAAGTAGGATTAGTAACAAGAAAGAAGCAGTAAAAGAATTAATTAAAACTGCCAAAAGATATGATAAAAAGATTGGAATTAATATCTTATATAAAAAGAGAAAGGAAAAGGAAATGATTCACAGAAATTAAACTGTGAATTTATTAAGATTTTATTGAGTAGTTGGAAGCCAAAGAGACCAGAAACAGGATGAGGAAACTGTTTGGACAAAGGCTCAAGTTTTGCCAACATGGTTGGGAAAGGCAAGAAGCAAGCAACAGACAAGTTCAAAGTGCTAAAATGTTGAGAAAATGGGGAGAAACTTGGAGAAACGTTGAAGAATTAAGGGTTCAAAAATACCTTAAGTAAAGCATATGTAGAAGCACTCAAGTTTTACTGGAGAAACATGACAGGAAATATGGCAAAATTGTTCAAAAAGCAGAGCAGTTTTTTATCCGGAGCAAGACAGCGCCAGGTTTGAACCAGGGTCAAGAGCAAGTTGTTTGGGTAAACGTTTTGGCAAAACCTTTTGATCCAGGCATTTGATTGGCTGCAGGCCAAAGTCTATTCAATCACTGTTTTAATGGCTTTAACTGAAGGGGTTAAGCCTAAAAATGAGGGAATTAAGCAGAAAAAGCAGGGGTTTAATTGGCTTAAGTAAGTTAAAAGATTTAATTTATTATAGAACAGGAAAACCTGGATAGTTTAAGCCTGGAAACCCAGAAGTTCTGAGAGAAAAAGGACTGAAATAAGGATTTATAAAAGGGAGTTCAATCTGAGACTTTTCAGGGACTGGATCAAGTGGAATACAAGACCACTAAAGCTATAAAGAGAGCTGGAGATCAAGATAAAGGTGCAGAAGCCCAAGAAAAAGGTGCAGGAGCCCAAGATTAAGGAGCTGGGGCATAAGATAAAGGAGCTTAAGTTGAGCAAGGAACAGGAGTCTATTAATAAGGTGCAAGAGTCTAAGACCAAGTACAAGGAGTCCAAGAGATTGTTGAAGGACTCCAAGTATTGGTGCATCTATATTGTTTCCCAGACCCCCAGGCAATATAACAGAAGGTTTCCAATGGAATCTTCCTTATGTTAGCTAATAAAAGCCTATTTGACCCCTGCCCAGATTTTAGTAGCAAAGGTAAACCCTATGAGTGAGTTGCCCAATATCTTCTACCCTAGCCAAGGGGATTAAGGCACATACTGCCAAAGCTATTGAAGGTTTACTGTAAAGTTCCGTGGCCCACCTTTGGCCCTGGATTGGGATGTATTTCCCAGACCATCAAAAAAGGTGGCCCGCGTGCAGGCAAAACCCCTCCAAAACCTGGAGGACTTGGCCCACACGGTAGATGAATGCTTTGTGTTGGCCTTCCCGGCTGAAGTTCTCATTTCCCCTTTGAAGTACCCTCCAACTGCAGAGGAGACATTAATTCAGTTGGATTGCTTGTTGTCCTGGTGTTGCCCAGTCCTGAAACAATTAGCAAACCAACAAAAAATGTGGGCCACATGAAGTCGGAAAGGTCAAATCTGCGGCCCAGGGAAATCAGGTACCAAAACCTGCGACCAGTGGTGTCCCAGGTAGCTAATTCCTCCGGCCTGGGAGTCCCCCGGCCCAAAACAATTGGGTTCCGGAGCTCTCTGGTGGAGACTTCAGAGGAAGGCATTAGGGGAAATGTGCACCCTGAGTCCTTGGAAGGCTCCTAGCCAATTAAGGGGCTGAGTCTTACATCCGGCCCCGCAGCCCCTATTTTCTGGGTCTCAAACCAAGATAAGATTGGCTAGTACTCTTTAATAGGCTCCCCTTTAGATTGCACTCCAATAGCCCCTTTCATAACCCCTCCCGTCCTATCACCCCCCCTTTGCATAAAATGGAAGCATGGGCCTTCAGGTCCCTTGCTTACCAATTCCAATTATTGAATAAACTCCTGACTTTGCAAATTCTTTTGTAGTTTTGAAGTTTGTTAAATAATATAGGTAGTTGTCTTAACTCCTGTTGTTGTCCCCGCCACCCGCTTTCCCTGGCCCGCCTGCCCGTTGTTTTTTGTTGGGAATTGTTCCGAGAACAATAACTTGGATCATTCCCTGTTATTTACCCAAGCACTTAATTGTCCCTGCCAACCGCTTTCCCTGGCCCGCCTGCCCGTTGTTTTTTGTTGGGAGTTGTTCCAAGAATATTAACTCAGATCATCCCCTGATATTTACCTGTGCAGGTGGTCTGTCTGCCTGGAAGTTTTTTAGCAAAAAGGGCACCCCGCTGAAATCATGTTGTCTCCTTGGTACAAGGTGGCTATGTGGATATTGGTGCATATTTCTTTATTGTTCTGGTCCCCCAATCCTGTCTTTTGGAACAAACTTTCTTTGATTTTTTGGTCTTCTGAGTATATTCTGGGTCTGTTTGCAGATGTAATTGGACATTTCATTCAGGTTTCCACCAACTCATTATCCTATGGTTAGTTCCCATGGTTGTCTTTTTATCTTGAAGAATTGTTGCCCCCTTTGGACTCTGTTACTATTGAAACTCCTTCTTCTGACTTGGACAATCCTTCCCCCGCAGCAGTTCCAGCTTCCCTTCTACCCACCTTGCTTCAAACCCCTGAACCAGATACAGAGGTCCTTTCCACTCGGGATTGCTCCCTGTGGTTACTTACTGGAGCCTTGTTCATGGCTTTGGATGCATACTTCCCTCTCCTTTCACATCTGGTCTCCTTTGGGAAGCCCCTTTGAGCGGCTATCCCAGTCTTGCACTGGATGGCATCCTGGTGGTTGGCCCCACCCGGATGGGAGCCGGACTTTGTTAGTCTAGTCCCTCTCTCTTACATTTACCACTTATAAGTCTTCCCAGGAGGAGAGAGAGAGATTAGCTAGACACCTTGAGATGGCAGATAGGGGGAGGGAGCTTATTGGAAGTGAGTTTACTAAGTTGTTGAAAGATTATTATAGGCCCACAAAGGGACTGGCACCAGCTGAAGTACAAGTGCATGATGGGGATGCCCGCCTAGTGATAGTGAAATTGTTGGAAGAGTTTACAGTAATGCAGACCAAGTATAAGAGACTTCTGAAAAGCCACTTATCACTACTAGGGAATGACAACTCCTTCTAGTTGATCCCTGACTATGACCCTGGACACACTATGGGGACTGATGAACAGGAACCCCACAATATCATATATGAACTCAACTTTCTCAGGGTCAGGTTTCTCTCTATATTTTCTTATAATATAGCATATGAACAGTAATCTGTTTAAAAGGAAATCATATTTGGACACTTTAGAAATTAGTCAAACTTTCCTGAGAAGCGTGAGTACTGTGTAGATGTCTTTGTGGTGTTGTTCTCAGCCAGGCTTTTAGATGGTTGTGATATCCCTTTAGGCTACAGTGTGCTTCACAATGTTCTCTTTGAACGCTCCATTCATTAAGTAACAAGGGTGTTGGGAGGATTAGTTCTATCAAAGTTTATGGCTATTCATCTAACAGAACCATACTTGGTTCTGGACGCTGCCGTTGGGGTACTCTTGGGTTTGGCCTGTATTTGGTGATGTCCTGCAGCCAGGTTGATACTTATAAATAGCTGCAGTATCCTAGGGCATTAAAGAGGTCTTCAATAAGGGGCTGGTGATCCCAGTTCTTATTTGTAACTCTTCTCAGTGCTTGGTAGTTGGTAACAAGTCAAAGGCCACCACCCTTATTGGCCGCAATTAAGACAGCTGCGCAAAATAGAGATTTGGAAGGTCTATTGATTCCTTTTCTAATTTTTCATCCATAAACTATTTTAGGGTGACATTCTCTTGCAATGTCAGGCAGTAGATGAGACTTGCCTCAGGGCATGTCCCCTGAGGTATATTTTGTTATGGACGCCTCTGTCAGGGGGTAGTCCTGAAAATCTCTCTTGAAAGACAGAAGGTGATCCTTAAAGAGCTTTCAGGGACCATATCTTGTTCCTTGAGGTCTGGACGTTCTCAAAGTGAATTATTTTATGAGCACATTACCAGTTTATCCTGATGGAGTCCTTTCACTTTTGTATTGGTGGTATTGAAAATAGATGGTATCTCATGGGAGTATCAAGGAGTGTGGAACAGTCATGGTGATGGGATTTGCCTTTTTGGATGAAGAGAATAGAACTCCCCCAATAAATAGGTGACTTTGTTATTCTCATCTGATCTAGCCCCAGTACTATGTTGTATTTAGGTATTGGGTGGATGGCCTTGCCAAGGGTAGTTTTGATATCCCCTACTTGTGCCTGGACTGGTTTAGACTCTCTGATGACCAGGGCACTTCTGTAAGATTCCATGATTCCATGCCTTACATTGCTCCTGGGGGCAAGTGATTACATAATATTGGCATATCTTTACCAATAAGGGACCTATCAGTCCCAATACCAAATAAAGGGGTGCTGTAGTGATATCAGAAGCAGAAACTTTAAGTGATCAACATTTTCCATCCTGTGTGGCAAAAACTATGGGATCATTACAGTCTACCAGATCATAAAAATTAAATTCACATCCCAGTCTCTGTATAAGGCTTGCAGTGAAGGAAGGATCAGCTTTACTAAGCACTTCCCTGTTTTTCCTCTCCTTGAAAAGGGTTTGGTGCCTAGCATCTGGTAAGCCAAAAGTGCTAAACCCTCCTCCTCTGGGATGGGAGTTGGTTATGCAGTTGGCTTGCTTGTTGGTGCAAGCATATTCTCTTGGTGTAGCGCTCTTTTTGCATTCAGCCAGCTGGTCTAGACTTTCTGCCATATGTGCTTAAGGTTTCCTTCCCAGAAAGTCTCCTGGAAGTTGGTATAGTTTCCTTGGTCAGAGTGTCACACAGCATAGAATGGGAGGCCATTGTAGGAGTTGGCATGGGTAGAGGGGTCAACAAAATTCATATGCCTGAGCGCTCTACCTCAAATGTCTTTTTAGGAAGTAATACCTTCATTGTTATTCCCTGTAATATTAATATATTGAGTAATTATTGTTTACATGTTCCAGAGTGTAAAGTTAACAATGAAAGTCTTTTTGAGGAGGTTGCAGGTCCCATTTTGAATTAGGTTGCTTTGAATCATCTATAAAAAAATTGGCAACAACCCCTACAGATCTGATTGAGATTCTACTTGCCAGAGTTTTTGAGAATAAAAGCTCACAATGATTTGTTTTGAGTGGCTTGAATCTAGAGGGCAGCATTCTCCTGGTGCAGGCCAGAAAAAGCACCCATCTCTGCAGACTCAAGGCTCTGGAATGCTACATGTGATATATCAGGCAATGCCTGATGTGTGAACTAGTTCAAAGGTCCTCTTCCAGTTAGGTGCTTGAGCTGCTTCATGAGCACAATTAAAATTTTAAAGGTAGTGGATATTACAGGGCAGTTTGTCTTTCCTTGTAGATTCTCAGGTGGGTAGTGGGCAATGTTGCTTGGTTTCTTTTCTTTAGGAAACTTTTCATTGGGTAAAGCAGGTATGAATAAACTGCCTGTGATACCAGTGTCAAGTATATACTTCTGGTAAGTGTATAGTAAAAAATAAGGGAAAGTTTATAAAGGGAATAATAACCTTATTTGATAAAGAAGAGTGTTACATAATAAACATATAAGTCACATAGTGTCCATGTAGCTTATGAAAGTCATGGTGCCTTTAAATACTTGGATTCTCTTGGAAATCAACTGTTTGATCCTAGTGCAATATATGGATTCTGTGTTGGTGCCAACTTCACTTTTTATTGAGTCATTTATTGGGAAAAAAAAATTCTGACAGGCAATAGTCAAAGATGTTGCAACAGCCAGCTTTTTGCTGTATAACTTGTATAATAGTGTCAAGGGAATAGTTTTCAAACCTCTTGTTGCAACATCTTCAATTACTCTCTCTTGGGGAATTAATTCCCCAAGTATTCCCCGACTAATCATTAAATTGGTAACACTCTTATCAATCATCCATCCATTATGGGGATCAAACCTTTTGAGTGCTAAATGTAACGTTACCTGGAAAAGCCTCATAACTGCCATGACGTACATGGGCAACATGTGGCTTCTCATGATACTATATAATATTATATATTCATATCAAATAAAGTATCATTATTCTCTTAATTTTCCCCTTTATCTTATTTATTATACTTCCCAGAAGTATATAATCGACACTCTCAAATTTAGTTTGGTGATTCTCACCCTCACCTTTACTGATAAGTTGGTTCAGTCACATGATGATTTGCCACACTGCATCCCCATCCATAATTGATCCTTGGGCATTAGCAGGATCAAGTCACAATACCTTTAGCTTAAAAGTTGCATCTTTATATCAAATAAATATTCTTTCGTTTATTTCTTGCTTCCCCTCTGTGAGTCACCTGGTTGTCTATAGGATTATCTGGGCCATTGATTTTTCCTGGATTTCCATGTTCTGGATGTTATAATTGTGCTGTTTATTCTGGGGATTTGAAGAGTTTGCCTTGGCTACCCAATAAAATCTGTCCGATATTGGCTTCTTATATTTGCTTGGTAAAATTTAGTTTTGGATATCAGTAGATGCTTGTAGCGCTTGGGTGCGGCTTGTTTGATTTATTAAGTTTGAACGGATAGTTTTTAAATGGCATTTTCACTTGCGAGTGTTGATTGGTTACTGAGCTTTCAGGTAATGCATCAAGTCAGGTGGATCGCCAGTTGCAGGCTCGTGACTTAAAATCTTTTCCGATCCTAGTGCAGGTATTCGACCGATCTGGAGGAGCAAGGTCTCGGGTTGGGCAGCTAGGGGCCAGATTCCATCGGATTTATTTTTCTCGGGATACCTGAGTAAGCCCACCTTGTCAACTCATCAAAATATTATTCATCTACGCAAGGTAAGTTGAAATTTGCTGTTAACGATCTCAATAAGTATGGGGAGAGTCTCTGGTAATTTTTTTTATCAAGTTTTGGTTTTTTGATTGGTAATTTTTTTTGCCTGGCAAGATTAAAATCTTAAACCTCGGGCATGACCGTTTTTTAAAAGCTTCTGGGGGTTTGTTTTTTAAGTTGATAAAGCTTTGACTTTAACTACCATGCCAGTAAACTTTAACTTGCTGGCAGTCAAAAAAACATATTGTTTTTGTAGCTACTTTATTTTCTTGGCCGCTAAACATTTAATCTTTTTGACATGCCCTCCTTTAAGTTAAGCCGTTTTAAGCCTATTGATCTTTAAAGAATGAATTTTAGATCTGCTTTTTCATTTTTTCAATCAGGTTGCCTTTTCTTCGAGTTTGGGATCTTTTATTTATTAGAGTAGTTTAAGACCTTTTATTTGAATCAGCTTACTCTTGGGCTGGTTTTGTTATGTTGGATGATAGGAAAGCTTGACATGGTTACTATTATAAAGTATAACATCTAATATTTTACTCTGTAACGTATCCGGTTAAAGGTAGGGTTCTTTAAGCCGTATTTTGGTATAAAAAGGCACTGTATTAGATTCTTCCACGTCTGTCGTGGGCTTCAAATGTAGTTAGAAGTGCGACGAATAAGTTGATAAAGGCTTATGATGAATGTTTTATTGTAACAACTAGCTTATTCGGTGGGTTCAATCCTTTTCATCGATAATAACTTTTATTAAGAAACGCTCCAATTAAATTCTATCTAATGCGGGTTGTGTTTGCTCTAAACCTTTATTACCTGGTCGCTTCATTAAGCTGCAATAAAACATTATGATTTCCAACTCAGGTCTTTGTTGTGTTTTAAACTAATGTTTTGATTTCCTAGGGGATGGATAGTACTCCTTTGAATGATGTATATGCCTGCCAATTAGGCTCGATAGGCAGCATATCTTCAAATCCAAATGCTAACCAGCATTCCAACTCGTCTGGTCCTCTTACACACTTGCATTCAGATCAGCCGCCTCTAAACCTGAGCATACATGATGCCATAGAAATAGGCCTGGCCTTGGAAGCAGAGGATAGCAGCCCCTTTGGATTCTCATTCGAAGTAAGTTGTGCTTAGAAAATCTCACGAGTGATAAGGAAAAGGGGTCGGAACCTGAGCAAATCGAGTCTTCTTCGCCGCTCAAAAAGGGAACCCGCCAGCGGCGCGTTACTAGCAAAGCAGATCTCACTGGCCACACGTGGTCATTTGATGTGAACAAGAAAGAGAACCCGCTCCTGTTCATTAACTCCTACCACTTCCGAATGGACAAGGGAGTTTATGGGCCAGGGGTTGGAGCCGAGAGGTTGTTGCCAACGAACAGCTACAATTGGATTTGCGTTACTAGCAAATGCAAGGTTAGGGCAAATACTCGGGGGCAGAAGCTCTATCATCTTACCTCGCACGAGCATCTACATGATACGCAGGTGAATCAAAGCGCAGTGCGTCGTATTGAGGCCATTGTCCACAATGCAGCCAAGAGGTCTCGAGAGGATGCCGATGAACTCATTGCACGCCTGCAAGCTGAGAATGCGGCCATCTTTGCAGGGGTTGATATTACATCTTCTCATATCCGCAATGTTGTAAAGAAGGCTCGTCCAACTTCCCAGCCCAAACTGGAAATAAGGAATCTTGCATCCCTGGAGGTTCCCAAGAGTCATTCCTTTACTCTGCGAGGCGCTTTGTTTTTACAGTATTTCTCTCCTGCCGAGGAAGGAAACAATCGCTTCCAGGTCTTTTCAACGCAACGGAACTTTGAAATGTTGGCGACTGCAACTCAGTGGCACATTGATGGGTCTTTTGGCGTTTGTCCGAAGCCATTTGAAAGTGTTTTGATTGTCTCTGCTGAGGTGAGATCAAAATTAATGCCTCTAGTGTACTTTCTTTTACCCAATAAGCTGCAGTCAGCGTACACTGAATGCTTTACATACTTGTTAAGTAAGGTTGGCTGCTGCCGCCCTTCAAGCATTACTATGGACTTCGAACCCACGCAACATGCAGCCCTAAAGGCGCTTCTTCCAAATACATTCTTCCGGGGCTGCTTCTTCTACTTTTGCCAAGCACTCTATAGGCGGATCTATGGCGTAACCGATCTCCGCCAATTCAACAATCTGCCTGCCACCTCTAGCAAACTCAGAATGCTTTTGGCACTTGCCTATGTACCGCCACAAGCTGTCCAGAGTTACTTTTCAACAATCCTTAACGATCCTTTCTACACGGAACATCAAGCCACTTTAGCACCCCTACTTGAGTACATGTCATGTATTTGGATTGGCTTCTTCAACTCTAAAGGGGCTTGGGTCCAACCCAGAGTTCAATTGCCCTGGAACTGCTTCTATGACGCCATCCAGAAGCGCGCCAGCAACAAGGGGTATATCGAATATCTCCATACCTCTCTGAACAAAGCATCTCACATCCGAGGATTCGACGCAAGCGGGTTCGGTAATTACATCCTCTCTCAGCAAGAACTAGTTGATTCAGATCTTGACTTGGCCCAGAACAATATCGCCCTCCTTCCGCGCGAACCCTCTGCCGCCGCAGCCAAGCGAGACTTCGACCTCTACTCGCTATGCTCCTTGGCCGACGAGACCACCGACAAGGCAACCTTCCTCGAAAACCTTTCCAGGATCCTGGTATTTGGTGGCCACCAAATCACAACTACCTACGAACCTGCCAACGATATGGCCCTCTCTGTCAAAATAAAAGTTGCCTAGCTTTGTCCGCTTTCCTAGATATCCCAGGCTGATACCGTTTGTATAAACCGATCTAAGCATTCCAGGTCTGGCTATATTTGGCTCTAGCCCGTTTGCATAGCACCTGCTTATTTGATCTCACGGTAAGCTTAAGTCACACCCTCCCAAAGGGCAGCTGCGAAACCTAGCACGTAAGTTGCAACAAGGGCCTGCCTACCGATTAACTATCTGGATCCTCTCTATACTCACACCCATTCCACGTCCCCAGTGTTGCAACTGAACTAGGTATAGTTCAGCATTTGGTTTGGAGAAGACAACAGTCCAAAAGGAGAACAGAAAATAAATTTGTAATATGATGGTCCTTATTGAGAAAAGGGAAGGTCCTTAGATCACGTGAAGAGGCTATTGGGCCATGAGGGGGTGGTGCATGTGGCAATTATCCAGATAAAGATCAGAAGTGTTCTGGATAGGGGTCATTGTTGGGATCCTTGTTATAAATGATTCTAGCCCCTTATAAGGGGATATGAGATCCTACCATGCTGATGGGATCAAAACAGATAGGGTGTTAGATCTCCCATGGAGTGACTTGATGAGCACCCCCTGGGTAATACAATTATGTCAACAACTGAAGAGCCTGTTTTAGGTTCAAACCCAGCAATCTGCACTTGTTCATACTGTCCCTGCTAAGTAGTCACCCATCCCGTTAGGATTGAGTTCAACCCAACCTGGACAGCTAACCACCCCAACAACTGCCTCCAAGAAGGATTCCCTGGCCCTCATCCAGATTGGGTCCCATTAAACCCCTTCAAGCTCTCATCAAAAAGCTTAGACCTTAATTAGCTACTTTTCGGGAGCTTTCTCCCCCAAAATCTCAACCCAACACCCACTCAGAGATTAAGCCATCCTTGCCCTGTGAGGCCCTAGATGTCAGAACTCTTTACCCCATCCTCCTGCCAGTAGATCCTGTAACCCTTGTCGTGGCTGGGCACATCCAGCCACTACCAACATACCCCGCAGCAAGCTTCAATGCCAAGCCTTACCACCCTGAGCTCACATTCCAGCCTGAGGTGGGCTGGTTCTCAGCTGCCCCATGGCTATTGGTCAATCTATGTGTAGGCTCTACTCTAGGCATGGCTGCAGGGCATGGTGGGGAAATTCCGACCTTGGGATCCAGGTTACATGAAGCCATGGGTAGTTTCCCAGATACACTCAGATCACTCTGCCGCAACCAGACCAAAGATTGTCCAGTGTCTGATCGGGGAAGGCACCAGGCCAATAGAAGGGACAGGAGCAGGGATAGGAAGGTGCAGGTTGTTGAGGAATGTCCTAACCGATGCCCGGTATCAAGAAGCCAAGAGCCCACAGGGGTGGCAGGTTTGAGATAGTTTGGGCTGTGAGATAGCTTGTGCAGGGATCAGCGCATGGAGTCGGCAGCGCCCCTGGTTAGGAGATCCTGCTTGCAATCCGGCATCACCACCAGATTGATCCATGCCGCTAGACACGCCATGGGGTATCTCCTGGCGGTCCCCATGTGGACCGTAAGATATGTTGACAGGTGAGGATGGGACCTTGGTTGCAACCCTGTGCTGGTTTCTGTTATCTGGAAACATGACGGGGGCTCCAGATGTGGGCACCCTTTCTTGTTTTTATGGGAGACATCCGTGAGGAGGAAAGGGGCAAGGACTGAGCCTTCAGGCTTGCTCAAACCTGGGAGAGGTGGTCCAAGGCCTAGGAATTACTGTTGAGAAAAAACACACATTCAAGAGGAACCAAAAGGTGAAAAGCAGAGAAGCAAGGAAAAGTAAAGCATCAAGTGTGATACCCAAGCATAGTAGATACTACCTGCAGCAGGTATGGAAGAAGACTGGTGAACTGGAAACCTGTCAGAGTTGTGCCGATGGGGTGGATGGTCATCATCCATCGGAGCGCCTTGGCATGGGTGTTGTATCTGCCAAAGCTACCTGCAAAGTGGGTCAAGATGTAGTAGGCAGAGGTGTACACAGTGACTGATAGAGCAGAACAGGGGACACCAGAGGAGGCCAAGCGCCAGCATACAAAGACTTGAGTTGGCCTGGATCTTTGTCATACTTTTGGCCCAACCCTTCTGGCGAGGGCCCAAAGGCAGCAGGTCCTTGCTGATACCCTCCAATCCCAAGGCAAGCTGTGGGCACAGCTGTGAAGATGAGGGGGCTCATCTTCACTGTTTGGGGATTGAGGGTGGGATTTAACTAGCCTAAGGTTTAGGCTAAGGGTGGGGATTTAAAGGTATTTATTGAGGGGGCATTGGTCTCAATAATAGCACAAGCCATCATTGAGGGGGTGATTCTTTATCTATAGTATCTCCCACTGTGCAAAGTTTTGCAAGTGGGGGTGAAAACAGTGGATGGGTGAACCCAAAAGCCTGGTTGGTGAGGGTTGGTATTGGGCAATTGGAATAGGCTCAAACCCTTGGTCCCCCAAGGTCTGTGGTTAGGCTGCCAATTCTTGGGTGTGGCCTTTGGATCCTGATTGGAAAACTGACAGGAGGGGAAATGGGCCCAAGTTTTCCTCAAGGCCTAATTTTAGACTGGGTGGTTGGGTTTGGCAAGGGTCTGGCCCCAACCACATGGTCTGGGTCCCAGATCCACATTGGTTGGTTCCTGGATGGATGGGCAAGGTTAGGGAATTGTTCTTGGATTGTTCTGCACTAATTTTTGGCCCTCTATTTTTAACCCTTCAGAAAGGAATTTTTTTGATTGGCTACTCTCATTGGTTGCATCTGATTGGCAGCAGGCTTGCTGGCTGGCTTGCAGCTCCCTGGATAGTAGGTGGGTGGTGGGGGGTGCTGCAGGCATGGCAACACCTGCGCAATCACAGCGGGTGTCTGCCCAGATGATAAATTCTTCTGGGCTCTATTAAGTTCTGCTTTTACTTTTAAATTATTTCCCCCCCATTTGGGAGGTGAAAATCCCTCTTGTGTTGAGAATTATTTGGACCTATAATTCCTTTTCTGCCCCAAATTGGCACAATGGTGGAAATTTGGTTGGTGTCAGGAATATTCCTGGCATCAAGCAAGAATAAGATGCAACCAATATCAAGGAAACCAAAATAAATTAAAAGAAGGAAATATTTTGAAGCCCATTAATCTATATAAAAGTGAGTCTGTTTGTTTGTCTGCAATGTCACCTCAAGTGGGCTCAATCCATAAGGGATTTGACAGAATTGATTTTTACTTAAATTTATTTAAAAGCTGATTGTTAAGCCAAAAGCTCAATTTGGCTCATCCTTACATTCAATCCCTTACATGCATCTTTGAAAGTACACAGATTGCATTCAGTAGAGTGTGGGCTAAATCATGTTGAACTGAAATATAAGCCACTTGAACTTTAATAAAATTGTATTTGATTACCTGAATTTTAAATTAGTGGCTAACCTATTCAACCATATCAAAGTGGCTTATCTGTATAGATTACCCAACTCTAGAATGGGGTGGATTAAAATTAGAAAGGAAGCAGCAATTGTTTGAGATGCTTTTATATGATTGAATGTTTAAACTCTGCTGATGATTTAGTTGACTAATGAAAAGAGAGCTTGATTAGTTTTAAATACATTCAATTGAAAAAGATACATAAATTTTAGTTTAAGTACAGGATGGTTGGCTTGGAGATTTTGAATCTATCTATTCCAAAGTGAAATAATAGAATATTACACTTGGATGCATCAGCTGATCCAAGTGACTGAATATTGTTTCAGAGTAAACCTTGTTTGCCACAGCCATCCCAAAAGAACATCAGTGGAGCAAAAAGGCTATGATAAAATTATGATTCAATATAATGATTTTTATGAAATTTAGAGGATGTAGATTAATTTTTCAGATGATTCTGATCAAAATGGTACCAAACATGATAGCTCTAGCTGCTCTAGATGCTAAGATATATAGTTAAGTGCTGGAATCAGGTTCACGTCATAATCAAAGGCTCGGACTCAATTTGATATTATCTAAAGTTACTTTTAATACACACTAAAAAACTAAAATCAATGTATCTCAGTGAATACTAAGCCGATTTTGATGTCCAATAGTGTATTTTAAAGCTGCACATCAGCTCTAAATTTTGAAGGGATCTAAAAATCAAATAATAAATTTTAAAAAATTAGTTTAGCCTTACTAAACTTAATAGTGATACTATACTTATTTAGGTTTAGTTTTTATTTGTACTTGGAGTATACAATTTTAATTCTAAATTTAAATAAATATTATTGAAACTAAGTTTTAATAAAGCAATTAAATAAAATTTTAATTAAACATGTGATAAGTTATCCAAGCCTAAAAATACAATAAAATATATATTCTTTGATTTATTAAATTCAACTTTAATTCTGTCCTTGGAGGGGCAACCAGCTAGTTAATATTAAACTAGAAGCTATCTAGTTGAATTTTGAAGGTAAGAATGAACCAAAACTAACTTTTAAGCACAAGAAATAAGAAAAAGAAGCCAGAAAAGATAAGGGAAATGCAAAGATTGAGAAAGGCATATGATAAGTACAGGAAATCAATTTTCTTGAATATATGTTGATCCCTAATGATGGTGTCTTGGGAGAGCTTTTGAAAATATAGGCACAAATATCCAGGTTCAGCTTTCCAAATTGAAGTGTATCCAATAAGCTCATACAAAATTTTACCTTCAGCAGGATGAAGGGTCAGGACCAGCATATAAGACAACCCATCAGAATAATGATGTTTTATTTTAGGGTGATGTAAATGATGAAGAAGTAAAATTGAAGTATCATTTCTTATTTGAAAAGACACCCTTCAGGTTCCTTAAGTTACTGAACCATTTAAGGACCATGTGATTGATGACAACAGTGAAATGGGTTTCAAAGATATAGTGCCAGAATAATTTAACAGTGTATAGGACAGCAAGGTAATATTTAAAATAACAATATACAGCTTTTAATGCTTGCTAGGAGAATATGATATATGGTAGAGTAGTTTTCATAATTCCAGAAACTGTCTGTCCCAATCAAAAATTCAAAGGCAAAAAAAATAATCCCCAAGTTTTAACAGAGTCAATGATATAAGCAAAACTGTTGCTAGAAGGTGGGTGAAAGCTTCTTCATTATCAGTTAAAAATTATTGGCTAAGTTAGAACTGGTTGAAATAAGTCAACATAATCTCCAATTCAAACGTTACACTATCACTACACAAAAAAGAGTCCAGAAATTGGGCACCAAAGGTTTCTTCTCTAATTGGATAAAAAATATTTGGTAATTAACAAAAGCTTAGTTGTACTTGGGTCCAGATAATTATCATGCAAATAAAACCTTAGCTGAGTTTGAGTTCAGATGATGGCCTTAGGGATGAAAAGCTTATTCAAGCTTAGTATATGTTCAGGTTTTATTTCAATTAACTTGCAGCATTTAATATATTCAAAAATCATTCTATAAGGCTTTTTTAAATAAAATCCTACATTTTTATTAGTGATTGAAGTTACAGATTGCATCCCCTTCTGGGGATTTAATACCATCTTTCTTTTAACTTGGTTGCTGCTGTCTTGTTACTGGCCACGGGAAAATACCCGACAAACTTTGTCCTTTTACTCCACCAATTTTGAACATCCCAGGAAGAAATAGGATCAGATAATACTCCTGGCTCCTGATGCCCTGAATTCTATTCCAAAGACCCTTTGCTCCTCTTCCAAGCACTGTACCTTGCTGTTTTATGGTTAGAATTGGTTATTCTACTAAATCCTAAGGTTAAATTTAAAATTTTCACTAAACAGGGTTTTTTCTCCTGGATTAGGCCTATATTTAAAGGTTTTTGGATAGGGAGCTTTATCCCTTGCCATTTTGATTTTGGATATTACTACCCTGTAATACTATGTAGGGAAAAGTATGGTTGGAACCTTTATAATTGATTTTATCAAGGATGGCTCTGTTGTGGATTGTGCAATTCACAATATTTTGATATTATCTTTGAATTGTGGTACCTGCAAAGATGGGTTGGGTTTGTGTCTGGCTTCAATAACTGCCCTGTTCCCTTAATTAGGGCTTTACCCATGCCCACACATTCTGGGTTGCATCACATGATCTATTCTGATCCTTGTACTGCGGTAGGCACTCTCACCCCCTCCTTATTCCTAATGAGTGACCAGACCTCTAACTGGGTGCATAAGCACTGATCTGATTTCTATTGGAAATAAGTTTACCCACATTTGTGTTGGTTTTATTTACTTTGGCAACTCTTTTCCTTTTACCAAAAAGAGAGCTCTTCTTCTTTTGCTTTCCAAAAAATTAAGGTACATTCACTTAATTTTGCCCTGAATACTAACCCTTGGCTAGTTCAACCCTCAAACCTTTTGTTACAAAAGTTTCACGCTGTGTCTTCTTGGATATTGAACCCAAGAGCCAGACACAAAAGCTGGGATTCCTGGCAGGGAAGTTTACAATACAAAATAAGAGGGGTGAGCTAGTAAGAGAATGATAGTTTTATTTAATATTGAATAGGAGTGTCAAATAGCAAAATGATAAGCCACATAGTGGTCATGTAGATTATGGAAATTATGGGGTTTTGAGAGATTGGAAATCCCCTGGAGCTTGGATGGTTGATCTCTTTGTAACCTATGGTTTTTTGTTAGGGGCACTTCAATTGAGTCATCTGTTGGGGAAATGGTTTATGAGTGGGAGGAATCGGAATGTTTTGAAATGGACTTATAACCAAATAATTTTGTAAATTTTGTATATGATTTGGCCAGCTTTATAGATCAACACAATGAAAATATAGTTAATATCAAGTTTTTATATTTTAAGAATAGTGGTTTATTCTTGAACGGGCATTTTTACTTATACAGT
The DNA here is from genome assembly GCA_014839935.2 of Entomophthora muscae. Taxonomy (NCBI): domain Eukaryota; kingdom Fungi; phylum Entomophthoromycota; class Entomophthoromycetes; order Entomophthorales; family Entomophthoraceae; genus Entomophthora; species Entomophthora muscae. The sequence continues at coordinate 128,699 of QTSX02006584.1, forward strand.
GTCAATATTGGCACTTTTGTGCAAAGCTATTGTCTTGGCTAGAAAAATTGGTATTTTAATACTGAAGTTAATATTAAAAGTAGGTTAAATTTATCTTGTGAAATATTGAAAAGTGCTGACATGTGCACTTTTATATCTAGGATTTTAGGCTTGCATCTTTAGAGTCAAAGTAACACACTAGTTAAGTGCGCTCAACTATTGCTTACCTCAATAGATTGTCATTTTGTGACCAATAGTATCCATTTCAACAGAGTTCTAATATTAGTACTGTTGAAATAACTGCAGTTGTACTTGGCATTATCTCAAATAAGTTTCTGAGACCAGTATGCACTGTTGCAGATTGCAGTAATAGCACTTTTCAACAATTGGCCTTTGGCTTTACAGTAAAAAACATAAACATTAAACTAAATCTAACTATTTTAAGCAATGAAATATGAAAGATTTAGAGTTTATTGGTCTTGTGAGCTTTCAGAAGAAGCTCATAAAGCTACTGCAGCAAATTGGGCCAGCCCTACTATGCAATGTCAAAGGGATTTTAAATGATATATTTCTTTTTAAATAAATAATTTATTTTTAAAATTGATCTTTTTAACTTTTAGGCCAAAGGCTGAGTTATACTTGAGGTATAGAATATTTTATGTGAGCTGATTACTTTACAGCAACATGCTAGACAAAGAATAAGGGCTCAGCTGAACTCTGAGAATAAGTTGTAGGAAGGGTTTGATGAACAAGGATATATCAGCGGCCTGTTGGGCAAACCACTTTTCTTATTATTGATATCACCATTGTCTCATGAAACTAATCCTCTTAATCAACATAGCTGCGGCACAATTCAGCCACCCGCTGCTTGGGTTGAAGCCCACACGAAAGGATTATGTTGACACACGCTTCATAGCTAGGCTCAATTACAAAGGCAAGCAAAAATTCTCTGGCAGCATGATTTACCCCAAGTTCTTTGTTACCCCTGCCAGTTGCATTTCCTCAGCTCAAATGCAAGATTATACTCTTTCCATAGGAAGCTTTGAAGTTCAAGTTGATAAAATCAACATCCATCCCATGTTTGGGTTAATTGATGGTATGGATATTGCTGTTCTCAAAACCAACCTCACAAAGCTTAAGGTACACTCCAGTAGATGCCTTGCCTATTCAGAAGCCTATCCCTTCTTCCCTGGAACCCCCCTTCTCAATACACATCCCAAGCTTATCTTTGTTGCTTTCCTTGCCAAATCCAACTTTCAATCAAACACTTGCTCCCCCATCACCCAGATCCACCATCACCAACTATGGATTGAAGCAATATTTCACTCATCTCAATAAAAATGTTCACCAATTCACTTTGACCATCTTTGTTTGAAAAATATTCCCATTCAACTAATATAAAATCCACACCAAGAGATAAATCCAACATGTAAAAATATCCAATAATATTCATTTTATCACCAGTAGCTCCAATGAAAGATCTGGCAAGCATCTCGCCCATAGTCTCCACTCTAGCTTCATTTCAGAGAATAATTAATAAATAAAAATCCACATATGAACATTTAAAGCCAAACATATTTCCTATTATATACATAATTCAGCCAATCATACACCTTCACATGTCACAGATAGGAAAAGCAATGCTTTGGCCCAGCTCACTGTCTTCTGGCTGTGTGACAATAAATCCATAACAGCATTACCTAGTTTTTAAATATATTAAACTGATTTAGATTTGAAGGGGTTTGCAGTAGCACCTTTCAAAGGAGAAGCAGTCACTGATTGGCCTGTCCCCACCTCAAAAACCAAGCTTAGAGGCTTTATAGCCTTTTAAACTTATTCAAAAAGCTTGCAAATAATGTTTTTATCTAATGTATTACACCTCACACCATTTACATTGAACACAGTTCCATATTCTTGGAATATGGAAGCATAAAGGCATTTATACCTTAAAGCTTACTTTTTCTACCACCTGGCTCATTGTATCCAGACCTAAGAAATATCTATTTTTGGATAGCAATGCTTCATTATTTACCTTAATTGTGGTGCTGCTTCATCTTGGTGAACAACAAACATCACCCTGCTGGATCCCATTATTAAGAATGATTGAATATGGAAAATCAACAAATCTTTAAAAATGGCTATAAACCGTTATACAAGCACTCATACATTAGATAATAAGTTTAAAATGTAAAACCTTTCCAGTTCATATCTAAACAGACTGTGCTGATCTACTCTGTTTTATCAAAAATATTTTTTTGTCCCTATCTGGTCCAATGAGCCATTGTCCTAATGGCATATAGCTTTACAATTGAATTCATCCCAGGGAAAATAAACATGGTTCCAGACATCATACACGAAAGGGGAATATTGATGAACCTTTTCATTGTATCAAAATGAAATATTCAAAAGTTTCAATGTATACAAATCCCTCAATTTATCACTATGGCTTCCCTTTTCAATTACCCGGAAAAGGAAGCTCAAGATGCACAAGCCATAGACCTTTAATTAGATAAAAATATTATATGAAATATTAAACATATTTATGTATACATACTACTGCCTATACACTCCTCATATACAAATTAATCATTGATTGCTCAAGTCTTTCTATGATACCTCCTTTTAAGTTACAGAGGCATTAATAAACCCCTCAATAAGATGGTAATTAGATGCTGGTGACCATGTGTGAAGAAAAAATTGAGGAACAATACTCAGATTTCTCATATGTAATCTTAACAAACTGTAGCCCCATAAACCACAAGAACTCCTACACCTCATGCTCATTCCATAAAGCCATAGGGGCTCTATATCAATATAAATTATTATAAATCTCATTAAAGCCAGGTAAACACAGGGGTAATAAGAGCGGTAGAGTTTCTGACCAAGTACACCATTTTTGTTCCTGTTAAAGCCTTTTCAGTCAAGGACACTACCCACACTCTGCTATAAACTCTATTGTTTATCACAGCCTGCTGAATAGCATAATCTCAGGTAGGGTGTAAATTCACTGCCACCCCTGGCATTGGATCACACTATCTTCCTCTGCCACACTAAGAAAGGTCCAAAATTATCAGCCAAACCCCTTAATTCTTTAGGGGATTTGGTGCACACAGTCAATGAGAGATTTGTGTTGGCCTATCCTGTGGATTCATTGCCCCTGGTTGCCCCCTCCTGGGAAGAAAAATTGGTTAATTTGGATTATTTATTAGCATGGTGTTGCCCACTGTTGAAAACCATTAGATCTAACCAATCAAGTGACACTACATCAATGCTCAAGAAACTAAGTGAGTTAAAAATATCTGGGACCTCCTCCAGCCAATCAGAGGGGACCACAGAAATTAAGGTGAAACCCTCCAGCCCACCTGGCTCTGACCAGCAAAATTTCTCCACTAGCCAATCAGATCCAAGTCATGAGGTTGTGTGACTCAACCATCTGCTACACACCCTTTTTAACACAGCAAGGGGACCTTCAGTCCCTTGCTTGTCTATTTCCAATATTATTAAAGTTTGGGAAGCTTATTACACCTTTTTTAAAATTTTAAATTTGATTGGGATCCCTGTTGGTATTCCTATCATCTAGAGAATTAAAGTGTTAGTTGCTTCATTAAAACTTACCTTGTGCCAACCAGATTCAAACCCAGCACCTTCTCTGGGACCTTCAGAGAAAGCTTTGACGTATAGTTGTTGCTCCTTTACGCTTTTGCTTTTGAAAGCAGCTCTTAAACCTAAAGTTTTAATCAATTTTCAATATACTACCTATTATTATTTTGAATTTCCCTTAATTTCCTTTACTTTCAAACCCACTTTTCATTATTTCATTGTCCCAAGCCACCCAAGCCTGTAGCCAAGCCGTGCACACCATCTCTGCTACTTCCTACCTTGTTCTTGATTGTGGGTGCCCTTGTTTAATACAAAATTATTGCTTGTGAGCCTAGTGTAAGAGAGGGGGCTAGACTAACAAAGTCTGGCTCCCATCCTGATGGGGCCAACCACCAGGATGCCATCCAGTGCAAGACTGGGATAGCTGCTCAAAGGGGCTTCCCAAAGGAGACCAGATGTGAAAGGAGAGGGAAGTATGCATCCAAAGCCATGAACAAGGCTCCAGTAAGTAACCACAGGGAGCAATCCCGAGTGGAAAGGACCTCTGTATCTGGTTCAGGGGTTTGAAGCAAGGTGGGTAGAAGGGAAGCTGGAACTGCTGCGGGGGAAGGATTGTCCAAGTCAGAAGAAGGAGTCTCAGTAGTACCAGATTCTAAAGGGGGCAACAATTCTTCAAGATAGGAAGACAACCAAGGGAAAAAACCATAGGACACTGGGTTGGTGGGAACCTGGGTAAGATGTCCAATTATATTTACAAACAGACCAGGAATAAACTCAGAAGATTGAGAAATCAAGGAAAGTTTGCTCCAAAAGACGGGGTTAGAGGACCAGAACAATAGGGAAATAGGCACCAGTATCCACATAGCCATCTTGTACCAAGGTGACAACATGATTTCAGCAGGGTGCCCTTTTTGCTAAAACTTCCGGGCGGATGGACCAAGTGCACAGGTAAATAACAGGGAATGGTCCAAATTAATATTCTTGGAACAACTCCCAACAAAAAACAACGGGCAGGCGGGCAGTCAGGCAGGTGGGCCAGGGGAAGCGGGAGGTGGGGATGACAGCAGGTGTTAAAACACTTACCTTTATTATTAAACAAACTTCAAAAAATACAAAAAGATTTGCAAAGTCAGGAGTTTATTCAACAATTGGAATTGGTAAGCAAGGGACCTGATGGCCCATGCTTCCATTTTATGCAAAGGGGGGTGATAGGACAGGGGGCTTATGAAAGGGGCTATTGGAGTGCAATATAAAGGGGAGCCTATTAAAGACTACTGGCCAATCTTATCCTGGTTTGAGACCAAGAAAAATAGGGACTGCGGGCCTGGATGTAAGACTCAGTCCCTCAATTGGCTATAAGCCTTCTGAGGACTCAGGGTGCGCATTTCCCTTAATGCCTGCCTCTAATGTCTCCATCAGAGAGCTCTAGAACCCAATTATTTTGGGCTGAGGGACTTCTGGGCCAGAGGAATTAGCTACCTGGGACACCACTGGTTGCAGGATTTGATACCCAATTTCCCCGGGCCGCAGGTTAGGCTTTTCAGGATCCATGTGGCCCGCATTTTTCCATTGGTCTGCTAGTTGTTTCAGGACCAGGCAACACCATGACAACAAGCAATTCAGCTGAATTAATGTCTCCTCTGCAGTTGGAGGGGACTCCAATGGAGAAATGGGGACTTTGGCCGGGAAGGCCAACACAAAGCGTTCATCCACTGTGTGGCCAAGTCCTCCAGGGTTTGGAGGGGTTTTGCCTGTACGCAGGCCACTTTTTTTGTTGGTCTGGGAAATACATCCCGATCCAGGGCCAAAGGTGGGCCATGGAACTTTACACCTAGAGAGTTTGCCCACATATTTGAAATTTTGTGGAGAACACAGCCATGACACTCCCAGTTCTCAAATTTGTTGTGTTTTCCTTGGCCCTGTTTTTGCTGCTTCTGTGGTTGACCTTGCCAGACTTGTGGTCTAAGATCACCTCTTCTGCTTGGCTTGTGGGCAATAATCCTTTCAGCATCTTGGTCTTCCCCAGTGGTATCCTGTTCTCTGGGGAGGCTGTGGTAAAGAGTTTGACCTGCAATGACCTGGATCTGGATAAAGTTGATTACACCCAGTCCACTCCTGCGGGCAAGGAAATGTTGATGATCTCCATTCCAAGCCCAGAGAAGAGCAACTTAGTGCCTCTCCAAGCCCCTGTGATGCTTACTCCCACTCCCACTTGTACGCCCTGGTTACTCACCAGTTTAGTACTGATGGGATTGAATGCCTATTTCCCTCAGCTGTCCCTTCCGTTCTCCCTGTGGTCCCCCCTTCAAGCAGCCGTTCCAGTTCTCCACTGGGCAGCATCCTGGTGGTTTGTTTCACCAGGATGGGAGCCAAACTTAGTTAGCTTAGCCCCCCTCTCTTACATAGGGGTTCTCAATTTGCGTCAAAATACCGCACAGACCTTATGAAGAATTTAGAGGTGAAGCTCAATCTTTACACATCCTTTCATCCTCAGATAGGTAGTCAGACAGAACAAGTAAACCAGGCCCTTGAAACCTATCTCTGCAGCTACACTAATGGCAGATAAGATAACTAGAATGAGTATCTTCCATCAGATTAACTAACTTATAGCTCTAGTTGCAATGTCTCTGTTGACATTTTCCTCTTTTCAGAATTGATGTACCATAAGATTTTGCTTGCAGGAGTGAAACAAAGATTTATAACAGGTCCTTTGAAACAACTACTAAGGTGCTCAATCTTGGGGAAATGAACACAGAGTTGGCAACTAAGGGGATACCTGGGTGAGCCTAATAGCTCACTTATTTAATCAATCAGTAACAGTGTAAATAAAACAATGGTAGATTTTCTTAAGTACCTTTGTGATCAACGCAAAGAAATAAGTGCTGAGGTATCAGTAAATTTAAATATAGATAAAATGATAAGACATTTTTAAGGATGGATCAGGGATCTGCTTCTCAGAACCTTCATTCCAGGGTAGAGTAGCAGAAAAAGACCACTGTGCCTTTTCCACTGAGGCATCATATGGAAGTTGGGGATTCAGTGGGGATTCCATAGTTTATTCAGGATGTTCAAGTATTTTTTACTCCATCCTGACATTTGATAGCCTAGGAGGATTTAGACCAGGTAAGAACTTCTTCATCTTTTGGTATTGATCCAATAAGGGATTTCCCCCAGCAATGCCCCCTTTGAAATCTTCCCAAGAGGAAATATCAAGGAATCTCCCTTGGGCTCAGTTAACAACAAGTCTCATATTGACAGCAGCTATGGAGTATTCTTGGTGGCAACAGTGTAAAACTTGGTAGAGATCAGATCAATTAGAATCAAGTTTGTGGCTACACCCTCTAGAAAAATGGTGATAAACAGGGTATACTTTCCTAGGTGATACTCAGTAAGTCTTGGCAATAGACAGTTTTATTTTGTGTATTATATCTTGGTATTTATTGCCGGAGCATCAGCAGCATTGGAATTAAGGAGGAATAGCTCATTAGCAAGGCATTAAATTCCTTCTTTGATATTTTTGGCTCAGAGGCTGAATAGATATGTATCAAGCTAGAGGGTATCATTGGGTTTCTTCTATATAGTTCTTTTAAAGGAGAAATTTAAATAATTTGGTGTTAACTAATTTTTTAAGGCTAGACAGGCATTACCAAGTACTGAGGTCAATTTAGGGGATCTAAAGAGGCCATTTTCTGATGATAGACACAAGATATAAGTTAACTTGTTCTACAGTCCCATTATTTAAAGGGAGATATTGGGTGGAATAAGTCTAATAAGTGCTAAGGAGATTGATGATCTCAGTAAAAAAATTGAGAAGTTAAGTTTATCCTGATTTCAGAAAGCTTAATCTTAGGGATGCTCTGGTAAGAAAAGATATACAGGAATTTAACATATAAGTAGACTTTTAAGGGGCAGAAAAAAGGGGTAGATTCAACCCACTTAGTAAGGTGATTGACAGCAATATTTATACAGTAATATACCCAACATCAGAGGGAAAGGGCACCTTAAAATTGATGCTGAATACATGAAAAGGGTCATATGGAGGAGAAAACCTGTGTTTAACACAAGGAGTAAGACCAGTATGTTGTTTGCAAGAAAGACAGCTATCAAGTGCAAGTTGAATTACCTTTTTCATGCTTCATAATAGCAACAATATTTCAACCATTTTTAAATCTTCTTTCATCCCCCATGTTCAACCTATAGATGGTATTCCATGATGATGTTGTCTTGAGGAGAAGGACACATGTAAGGAAGTCAGTCATTCCCTACATATTTATATGAAAATAATTTTTGAATCTGGATTCAAGTGGAAGAAGTCTTTAGTTGATCTTGGAAGGCAGTTAGTTCCTGATTCTATAAGCTATGTATATAAGAGAGGGGAGCTAACCCAACTAAGTCCGGCCTCCATCCTGGTAAGACAAACCACCATGACGCCATCCAGTGAACTACTGGGAGGGCTGCTCTAAAGGGGGACCAAAGGGAGGATGCCGGAGACAACTGCGGGAAGTAGGCTTTCAATCCCATCAGCAGAAGACCAGAGAGCAACCAGGGGGTACACAAGGGAGGTCAGTCTAGCACTTTGGCTGTCTCACAGGGAGCCGGCATCTCCTGCTCCTGCAGGGGGGAGGAAAACTTGGAAGATTCAAATGCAGGAGAGGGACCAGGACCCAAATTGGGGGAGTACAGATCAAGGTTGTTGCAAGTGAGACTCTTGATCAACACTTCTCTGGAGGAGAGAAGATCACTTTCTCTGACAGGAATATCATCTAGGAGATATAGAAGTCTGATGGAATTGTCACCCACAAGACAGGAAGAGAAGGAGATTCTACCCCAGAGGTCTGGGGAAGCAGTCCAGATGAAGAACAGAACTGGTGCCACAGAAAACACAATAAATTTGAGCACTGGGAGTACCATTCCTAAGATCTCCAAGAAATTTGGAGACTTTTGATAAGAGTTTGGGGTCTCGAATTAATAAAGGGGTGTTTCTGGGTGGTAGTTATTAAAAGAAACAGACAGAGGAATATGTAGTCTTTTTGAACAACTTGAGGAGGACTGTGAGGAACTTTAACAATGGTATATGTCAAGTTTGGCTCAAAATAAAGCAAAACCCAGAAAGTTTCAAGGTGCAAATATAAATTTTTACTAATATTAAACTGAAAGATCAAGTTTAAAGTCCAACTTTGAAAGCAAAAGCAGGCAGGTATATGCTTATACGCTAATGTTAAGCTTAGTAGGTTTTGAAAAGTAGCTGAAAACTGTCATGGCTGGGTGTAGTATCATACCAAGGCAACATGGTAGAAGTCCACCCTTAAGGATATTGCAATGTCAAAGCCCAATAAAGGAAGGGAAATGAGTGAGACAAATACAGCATATCTGCTGCAAGTGGACAGTAGGCACCAAGGTGAGGCACTACAACCTCAGCAAGACTAAGGTTGATCATAATAACCATCCCATATCTGCTGTGGTCATAAGGAATAACCTCAGCAAAGGGTTGAGGGATTGGAGGAGGAGTGAGAGGGATGTAGTTGCTGGTCCGTCCAGGGCTGGGCCATGGCTGGTAGTCCATGGTAATAGGTTCTACTAATAGAAGTGCTAGTGACTGAGCTGGTTGATAAGGGATTGTCCAAGGCAATAAAAAATATGGGGAAGGAAGGCAAAGACTACTCTTTGGACCATATACTTTATTAAACGTTGTCTGTGTCTGTCTTGATTGTAGGGAAGTGGGTTTTATACCACTCATCTGGTCTTCCTTGGAAGAAATTACTGGCAGCTCCTTGGATTGCTCTAGTAGCCCAACCTTTGGTCATGGGTACTTTGGGGATGAAGGTGGAATTCTTGAGAACAGGAGATATGGCCCCAAGAATCTTAGACTGGGTTGGTGGAGGGAAGTTCTCTGAGCTTTGGCCATTGGATTGGTTGATTGACTCATGGCTGGGGGAGTTCTGGGGTCTAGGTTTGGCTTATCTGGTTTCATCTTGAGATTGGTTGGATTGCTGGGAGCTAATTGGTGACCTTTTATATCTGGCTTAATCATTAGAGGCTGGGAATGCTTGGCAGTTTAAACTTGCTTCTGGGAAGAGGGATTATCATTTGCTAATGGATACTCCTGACTGATTGGCTTTCCTTCTATTCCTGACCCAATAAAGCAGCTTGAAGCTGCAGGCATTGTGGGGTTTTTAATGGCTTGGGAATCTTCTCTGGCAGAATTTATTTGATTGGCAGGGGAAACTGAAACATCTTCCTGCAGATGATGCTTCATGACATCAGTGGGTGAAGTGGTATTAAATTTCAAACTGGAAGGTTGGATAGGGACAGGAGCCTTATTTTCAGGGGAACTGGTTGGAACTAGGACTGATTTACTTGCCAAGTTATTCAACAGACCCAGTTGATGCTGGATCTGCTGAACAACCCAGCAAAAATCATTCATTGTTGGTTGGGAGCCACCCAGCACATTTAGAGTATAGGAGCTGGTGGCTCTGCTACTGTTGGGGGCCGCTAGCCCCCCTGGGCCAGTTTGTGAACTGGCCCTGGTCATTTCATTGGCTTTTGTTAATGAAAGCCAATTAAAACCAATCTCTCTTATGAGAGACGGTTTACACCCGCCCTGGTTGTTTGTGGGAGGTTCAAGTCCCCCAGCGGGTTTGCGTGGTTGCCTGCGTTTTTGCTTTTCAGCAAAGGTTGCAGGTTCAACTCCCGGGCTCAAATTTTTATAATATGCGGCCCTTACAAAAACCAAGGGATCAAGAATAGGCAAAGAAGTAGAAGATTTAATACTAACAGTTTAGAATTTTTAAAAAAACTCAATCAAGAGTTTAAAAAAACACTGAATGTTTGAAACTTCTAGACTTTAATTGTGGGTAAAGAATTAACAAGCAGGGGACAAAAAGTCCCCTGTCTTGGGTTTAAGGGATGGGGATAGAAACTAAAAGGCCACCTGACCAAACCTTTGCATCTAATTGGTCACAGGAGAATTTTTGCAGGACAATTTCAGGGGGTTGGATGTTTCTTCAATAATTTTTGGTTTGGCCTCTGATTGACTGGTGCCTATGGAGTACTTAAGGGGGTCATTAACCCCAGTTTGATTAGAAATTGTTGATTTGGCAGAAGCGCAACCTGATTGTTTACACTTCATCTGTTTTAAATGTAAGGAAAAACCAAGCCAACAAGTAGATAAAATTAATCATGGATTCTTCTCAAGTAGGCACAAAAATCCAAGCATCAGTGGTTACCACCTGAGAGGGATATGTCAATACAAATCTCTTTTCAATTGTGTGAGCTAAATCCTCAAGGAAATTTAGAGGTTAAGCTGGGTTCTGAGCAGCTTTCTTTGTGCGTTAAGGGAAGATTGTCCTGTCCAGGGCTAAAGGGGGAGTAAATTTACAATGTCTGCCAATTAAATTGTAAACTTGATATTCCTCAGGGCACATTTATGAGATTTTAGGCAGTTATTATATTTTATTGCTGTTTTGGTGTATAGTAATGGATCAGTGGATGATAGTAAATTATATGCTTGTGATTTAAAAGTCCATCTGATAAGTTGTTCATCAGAATCCTTCATCTGTTGCAACAACATAGGGAGAATTATTTGGTCACAAGGGTGGACTGAGTTTTGTATAAAAAGTCATAAAGTGTTTTATGGCTAATAAGACAACAAGACACTCTCTTTCTATCACATTATAGTTCTGCTCAGTTTTTGACATTGTTTTATTATATTAAAAAACAGGTTGATTACCCCATTCTCATTATTTTGGGATAATATCAATCCTATGGCAACATAAATAGCATTGGTGAAAAAATAAAGGGCTTGGAGAAATCAGGGTGGATCAAAAAAGTAGAAGAAACCAAAGCATGACATAAATAAATAAGTGAATGTAGAATGTTGCTATTCATCCCAGTGTACATTGACATCCTTGTGTAAAACAGTTTTTGGAGGTTTGGTAAACTCAGACAAATGGATTATGAACTGGTGATATTACACAGCTTTCCCTAATAAGGCCTGTACACCTTGAAACCTTTTAGGGGCAACCATATTTTGTACAGCAGTAACATTTTCTGCCAAAAGAATTTCATCATCTCTTGAAACGCAGTGGCCTAGGGAATTTATTTCTTTTTAAAAAATATTTGGATGGCTTAAGCTTTAACATGGAATTTTAAATTTTCTAGAATACAGAATTTAGATGGTCCAGATTCTCAGAAATATTTGAGAGAAAATGTTGATATAATCAATATATACTGACATACAAGTGAGTTTATGATCTCCCGGTAAATTGTCCATAGCCCTCTGAAAAGTAGAAGTAATATTAAATAATCCTTGAGGAATCTTGGTGATCTTTAAAAATCTTTCACTGGATATCAGGGAACACTTATAATCTTTGGGGAAGGTATCAACTTACCAATATCCACTAGCCAGATTCATTACAGAGAAGTAATACAAGCTACTCACCAGCCACAAAGAATCTTAATTACATGGAAGAGGATAGCTATCCTATTTTATAATCAAGATTAGTCAATGATAGTCTATTTCTACCCTATTTATCCTGATGAGGAGCAACTTTTGTGGAAGCTTCAAATATTAATTTAAAGAAGAAAGAAGTATATTTTATTGGATAATGCTTTAGACTTATATAGCTTGCGCTGTAGCGGGGATTTAAGTTGGATCAAAGATAGAGGAGTTCATGTGTGAGTTGGATCTAGATTGTTGGATAATTGGAAAAGTCATGTGATATTGGTTTGTTGTCATTTTTGTAATGCTGAACTTAATATTGGATTGGGGCCAACTCAGGCAATGGCTGGATGTTATGTGTGTTGGCAACAGCCAAAATACCAGTACATCTAGCTCCTCAACACACCCCCTCCCTTAAGGGGTTGCTCTGGTACATCAGGAGGAGGCTTTGTCTTGACAGCTGCTGCTTGATGTTCCTGAAGCTGTATTGCAACCAAGTTTCCAGACTCGCCCGCCAACGTATCTTACAATACACAGGGATCCCTCAATGAGTTGCCCCTTGACATATCTAACAACATGAATCAATCTGATGATAATATCAAACTGCAGGCACTTTCTCCTAATTAGGAGCTCTATCAATTTGATCTGCTGATCCCTGAAAAAGTTATTCCTTGGCTTTGAACCTTACATGGAACACCCCACTATGCCACCCCCTGGTGGCCTTGTGGCTTTTCCCATATAGTATATTAATCACAATATTATACAATAAACAATACCTTATTCTATTTATTCTTGTCCTTTCTATTGGATTGTTGTCTTCCCTAATTCAAATACTGAACTCTCATTTGTTCAGTTACAACAGTTGTTTGCTAGTAGATACTAGCTAATTCAAGTGTTCCCCTTTGCTGAGGCAAATGCAGATCTGTGGTACTTTTTGATGATAGGGTCTTTTGCGCCTTGGAACTTGACTAGGTAGGCGTTTCTGTCTGGTTGGTATTTGACAGGCCTTCCTGGTCCTGTGTATACTGAATCTTTGAGAATTGGGGAGCAGGTTAGTAGGAAATAAAACCAAGCTCTCAACCATAATAAAAATTGCAGTTTCAGCAACAACCAAAAGGTTGTTGCCAACAATTCCTGGGAGGCCAAGGGGGGGAAGGAATCAACTGAACACCAAAAGCAACAGAAAAAACCAAATGGCTGAATTAGACTAACAAATTTCAAACTTTATTAGAGTAGAGAATGATGAAGCAAGGTCTTTTACAACTCTTGCATTCATTTAAGGGGAGAGGAAATTGGGGTGGGAAATCAAATGTCAGCAAACTAAGTAACCAATGATATTAGAAAATATGAGTGCACGTCTCAAGGCAGGAAAATCTTGAAAAATTTTTAATGAACAAAATCAAAAGGAAAACTGACTCAATTAAAAATAGAGGAACCTGCTTTGGACACAATTACCACTGCTTCCAGTTGCTCTTGCACATGATATTTAACCAGGTGTGCTTCTTGGGTGGGTTAGGTGGGGCATCTTTGAAATAATTCCACAAGTAATAATTCAAGGGCTTTTCTTGGGCTTTTTCAGCAACTTTTGGATAGTTGTTCAAACACAATTTGGTTGAGGTCCCCAAGCATTTGGCAGGAATTGAAGTGGAGGTTTAAGAGGGAGGCATAACTTTACAGAATCCAATTTATTTATGTTTCCAGCAAGGATCCAAACAGGAGTTGATTGGGAGTGGTTCCTCTGTGGAGGTTACCTTTTGTGCCTTAAGTCTCTTGCACTCTGCTATCTTGGCTTTGAGTTGTATGCACTGTAATGCTGAAACTTGTTTAACTGTGGGGGGTTTCCCCAAGGGAATCTTCACATAGGGTTGGTTATTGCAGGTGGCTATCTCTGGTTTGTATCCATATATTAGTTCAAATGATGAATAGTCTGTCCCTTGATTAGTGAAAATCTGAGATACTAATAATGCATGTTTCACACATACTGACCATGTGTCTCTGGCTTTACCATCCATTATTTTCCCCAGGGTTCTGATGAGGCTGCTGTTTAGGTGTTCAACTCTGATGTTGGCTTGTGGAATGTAAGGCAAGGTCGTGGAGTGCTTGATGTTCTTTATTTTAAGGTTATCATTCACTATGTGTCCTGACAGTTCCCTGGCTCCATCAGTGATGATGTAGTCTGGGGTTTCATAGTCTGCTATTATTGCCTTATTGATAAAATGTTTGCTTTTTCCCGCTTTGTGGTCTTTGGTTGCCTGGAAAATTGGCCAGTGTGTTGCAAAGTCAATGGCTACAATTAAGAATTGTTGTCCTGCTTTGGCTTCTGGGAAGGGTCCTACTATTCCCAGGCCCTAAACCTTAAATGGTTCTGGGTCAGGCACTGGGTTGATTGTAGGCTGCAGTGCTTTGGTGCTTGAGTATTTTTCACATACTGTGCACTTTTTTAGGACGTCAATGATGTCTTTTTTAGGTTAGGCCACCATACTATTTCTTTTAGAGTGATGTATAGGTTATTAGCCTTTGTGTGCCCCAGTAAGCAGTGGTGTCTGAGGATGGTATTAACCCTTTGTTCAAGGGGAATGTAGGGGATGTGTTTGTCCTTGATGATATGGTATACTGTATCATTGAACGCATGTAAGTATTTCTGTCAGGATTGACAATTCTTCCTCTCTAGAAACCCAGGCCTGGGAGCAAGAATTGAACCCCAAACCTGGATTCCTTTGGGCCGCCAGGCATGTGGACCGCGGAACCACCCACCCGCGTTTTTCTAGGATTGATCCCCCACAAGCTGATACCAAGTGTATTGACCCATGCGGAAAAAAGAGATAAACCAAAGGAATCATCACGCCAAATGTAGGATTAATCACAGCGCCTAATGGAGGCACTGATTTGGAAACTATTAGCTTCTCAAACTCAAAGTCTACACCAGCAACCAATCAAGAGCCAACCCAGGAAAGAGGCACAGACCTGCAACTTGGTCCCATGACCTTGACACTAAAGCAAGATAATCAGGCAGCCAAATTGAGATTCCTGACCAATGAAAGAACCCCCAGGCCAAGTGCCATTTTGCCACCTTTGGACCCAAGTACCCAGTTCCCCTGGCCCTGGCCTTCCCAATGCCCTGATGAACCCCCCATAGAAAATGTTAAGTTTGGAGGGGGGTACTATATAGACCCAAGGACCCTGCGCTCCAAACTTATTGACATTTTTGAATAAAGGTTATGTTAATTTGGATCATACAGCTATTGCCTTATTTTGTATTTGCTGTCTACCAATTCAGTTTGAGATCTCCTGGCCTGCCTGCACCACTGCCCACAGTTTTTTGTCCTCCCAGAGTACCCTTTGGACCTGTTCACTTTACTGACTACCCTCTGAAGTCTGAATATAAAGAATACACCCCGGAAAAGACACTTGAACTCAATCCCCTGGTCTGCATACAATCCACAGTTAGATAAAACTGACAAGGCCTGTGGATATTTTCAACACCCAAATTGTTCAGAGGGAAATTCAACTATCTCCCTGCCTATGATCTATCCATGGAATCATCTGTGACCCCAAAACCTATGCCCGCTTCTGCACCTGTCCTCCCAACCAACCATCCTGGCAAGCTATTTGGGATTGTGTACATCACCCTCACAGGGGTGATTGACACTATAATCCTGGCCCGCCAGCCCATGGTCTTAGGTGGGGAAAGATGCCTCATACCTTTTAAAGTTAGCTCCCCTCTTGTGGTGGGCATTGCCCTCAAAAAACCTGGCCCAAGTTACCCCTGAAAATGACAGGCCGCCCGCCCAAGACTGGATCCCTGACAGTT
The DNA here is from genome assembly GCA_014839935.2 of Entomophthora muscae. Taxonomy (NCBI): domain Eukaryota; kingdom Fungi; phylum Entomophthoromycota; class Entomophthoromycetes; order Entomophthorales; family Entomophthoraceae; genus Entomophthora; species Entomophthora muscae. The sequence continues at coordinate 144,529 of QTSX02006584.1, forward strand.
TCTCATTTCTTAATAGTGTGTCATGAGTTAACTGGTGAATTGAGGGATCTTTTACTTTGGTTTTGTACTCAGTGTTGTATATTTTTGGTCAATCTGAATCCAAGTAGTCAGGGTAATCCTCTCTTGGCTAAAATAGCCTAGAGAGAGCATCAGCTGTGACTAGCTCTGTCCCCTTTTGTACTGGATGTCCAGGTTAAGCTACTCAAGCAAGGAGATCCATTTAGATTGTTGGTGTGCAAGTGTGTTCTGAGTTTTAAAGTATATCAAGGATTTATGGTCAGTTAGTACTTGGACGTTTAAGTGTTGTTATAGATAAAATCTCCACTTATTGAATGTGTGGTATATTGCTAGCAATTTCTTATGTGTATTGGGTATCTCTGCTCAGTGTTAGTTATTTTTCTACTTTAATAACATACTGGTAGGAAGTCTTGCTGCCCTGGCTGGCAGATGATTACCACTGCGCCAATGACAGTGTTGCTGGCATCTGACTCAAGCTCATAGCACCTGTTGTTATTTGGGTATTGCAAGATTAGCACTTCAATCAGAGCTTGTTTTAGTAGCTGGAAATTCTTGTCACATTCTGGTTTCCAGATGAATTTCTTTTTGGCATTACACTTGGTTAGGTCATTGATTGGTGTGGTTAATTTTCTGCAGTCTTTGATGTATTTCCTTAGGTAAGTGTCAGGGATCCAGCCTGTGGGGGGTTCTGCAGAGCTTACGGGTGACGGCTTGCAGGTCCTGCAGGGAGGGCCCACCACAAGATTGAAGCTACCTTTACAGTATAAGATAACAATTTTCCCAGGAGAGTCAGGATCCTCTGGCAGGCACAATTGGATCAATAAGGCCAGTGAGAGTGATGTACAACACCCCAAATATCTGAGTGGAGGCAGATTCAGTGGTTTCAACAGATTCCTGTGGGTGGTTGGGCTGCAGGGTGAGAGGTGGGGTCAGTGTAACTAAATAGGCGGGCAGGTAGTTGTACTTGTTGCAGAACAACAGGGGAGGTATAGTGACCTGATTTCCTTCTCTACCAATGGTTTTGGTCTCTCTAGTTATGGCTTCTGGGTGATAGATTAGGAGTTCCTCTAGTGTGAATTCTAAATAAGACGGGTTGAATGGGTATTCTGTGAAATGTACTGGGCCAAAGGGAGCTCCTGGTGGACAATATAGTTTGGGTGGTTAGTCTGCAGTTTCTTGGGGTTGATGGGTGTGAGGTACAGGACTGCAGGAAATAGACTGCAAATAAAATAGAGCTAAAATAAAATATGGAATAAACTGGTTGAACCAAAGGTTCATGTCACCTTATTGTAAGAATGGCAATGGGTAGTTTCCTGGTGGTCCAGGGTATAAGTATGCCCAGTTACTATGGGCAAACTCTTGCAATTTCTCTTGTGCCTGGTGATACCGTCTACCAGGGTTTTACAGCCCTTGGTGGCATACATTGCAGGAGTTATTTTATTGGCTGTCTTGAACTGAGAAGACTTGAATTTCCCTTTTGGGTTGCAGGATTGGTCATCCTCAGATGACCTGCATTTCACAGGAAGTTTCTTTGCTTCCCCCACCGCTGTGGCCCAAGTTATTTCAGGATCCTCAGATTGGCCTGCACTCTCATTGATTAGGTTAACAGGAACCTTTGGTGTGGGAAGCCTCTATGCAAGTAATTTTTGTTCATCCAGTCTCAGGAGATTCCCCAAAGTCAAATCCCGCTCTGGTTTGAGCCCAGAAAATTTCAGGCGGCCTACAGGGTTTTGGGTTTTGAATCCTGTAGTTGAGGTTTTTCCATAATTATTGTTATCAAGAGTTTTTCTTTTGTGACAGTAAGCTACCATCCCAAGAAAGCATCTAACTTGTTTAACAAAGGTGAGGTGTTGCATGTTATTTATGGCTTTAAATTTATCTGGATCTGCTTTTATTATACCGTCAGAGACCTTGTGGCCCAAGAACAAGAGTTACTTTTCCATAAATTGGCACTTGCTAGGCTTTGTGTAGAGTTTGTGCTTCACAAGTCAATTGAGTGTCTTGAAGGCATGTGTGAGGTGACCCTCTTTGGTTTTTGGGAATGTGATGGTATTGTTGAGGCAGCATAGTGTATTTGAGAGACTGTTCAGTGCTTGTTTCATCATAGCAACAAACAATGCAGGAGCGTTGGTCATCCCAAAGTTCATTACTCTACACTCAAAGGATCTAAATTTTGTACAGAATGCAGTTTTTGGTATGTCCTTTTTGTTTTACTTCTACTTTGGCTGTAACCTGAGTTGAGGTTGATTTTGGAGAAAATAATTGTCTCAGTAGAGTCTTGCAAACAGATCCTCTATAAGTGAGAGGGGATATTTATTCTTTACTGTACTTGCATTTAGAGCTCTGTAGTCTGTTATTAGAGGAGTGAGCCTTTATTTCTTTTTTACAAAAAAACACTTCTACCCCCACAGGGATTCAGACAGGCAAATGAATCCTTTAGCTAGGTTATCCTCAATGTGACTTTTGAGGGTTTGTGTCTTCATGGGGGAGAGTCTGTAGAGGGGTGCAGGTTTAGGCATGGCCTTGCATAAGTCAATGCCATGTTTGACCTCTTGTTCAGGGGATAGCTTTATTAACTCTTCCTTAAATATATGGGTGTATTCATTTTGGAGGGCTGCAAGCTCTGGGGATTAAATTTTGGTTGATGGCATGTTATTGAATTTGGTGTACCACCTTATGTGGAGGTACTTTTTTGGTTAGACGTTCTGAGTTGTCCTGGTTTATGACTTGGACAAAGACTGTGTCTCTCAGAATGAGATTGTTAGGTTCTTTGAGGATGTTGAAATTGACTTCATTGTGTTTGATGGTCATGGTCTTTGTTTTCCAACATACACTGGGGTTCTTTTGGGTAAACCAGTTCATGCCTTCTATAATGTTGTAGTTTATGTTGTTCATGGCAATTCCTTTAATGTATGTTTGTATGCCTTGGAGATCAATTCTTAAGGGAGTTGTTTTACCTTCAAGTAGTACCTTTGATTTGTCTGCTATTCTGACATATTTGAAGTTGAATTTAACAGTGGGTATCTTGTACCTGGTTAAAAATGGTTTTCTTACTATGATGTGTTGCTCACCAGAGCCAAATAAAACTTTTTGTGTATGTGATTTGTAGTTGCATGGGTTGACAAGAAGCTATGAGTGATATTTAATTTTTATGTTAATAAGGATAGAAGATTGCAGAACACATGGGATACAAGCAGCAACGTTTGTGCCTTGGTGCAATTTCTTGTTAGTTTGGGGGGACAGGGGCACTTAAGCCTGTTCCTCCTCCTCTTTTCCCTGTTCCTATATTTCAAGACCTTTGAGGTCAGAGAATGCAGGGTCATATGAATAGCAGGTTGTTGTTTCAGCATTGTTTACTTTGGCAGTGCTTTTCTCTTGGAACAGGAGCAATTTGCGCTCTGGCTTCAATTACCATTGTTTTGATTGGAGTTGTTGTTGTTGTTGTTGTTGTTGTTGTTTGTTTTTGGCTTTTGTTGCCATTGAAATTATCTCTTCTATTGCTGTTGGAGGAGTGGTTGCTGTTGCGTGCAACATATTCCATATTTGCGCATTTTTCTGTGCACTTGGCTTCTGCAATGAGCACAGGCATGGAGGTGTTGGCCTCTGGACAGACAAGGGTAGCAATTGAGGGTTTCATTCTGTTGATTAATGAGGCTCTTGTGTGCACATTGTCAGCTTGTGATGGGTTTTGGATCTTGTAACATATCTTTCAAATTCATTGGCGTAAGCTGCAATAGTGGTCTTCTGAGGAAGATTGCTGAGCTGTTTTGCAATGTTTTGGAGGGATTAATGGCTCAGAAGTTGTGGGTGATATCTGCTTTGAATTCTTCCCAGTTTTCAAGCTGGTTGTCAGTTTTTGAGCTGACCCAAGTGGTAAACCAGTTAGTTGCAGCCTTGTACAGGCCCTTGCTGGCTTCCTGGACCCATTTTTTGTAAGGGATGCGTCTGGGGCAAAGTTTTGCAGCTGAGTGGTCCAGCCAGCTAATAATCTTTTCTTTGTTTTTACCAAAGAACTTGTTGATAACAATGTACTTGGTGCTGGTGATTTTTCCTGTGATAGGAAGTTTTGTGTTTGTTTGTGGTTTTAGAGAGTAACTGTATTGAATTATCTTGGCACATGCTTTAGGCATGACCAATTATTTGAATACAGTGCATCCACTAGGTATGTCTTTGTCAATGTTGTGGGCGCAGCAGTATGTTTTACAGGTATCCTGAGATATAGTGTCATGAATGCTGCTATACATAATGTTTTAATTTTGCCTTTGATGGGTTATTTTGAGGACAAATATCTTGTTTTTGCTTTTGCTCCTCAAAATGGTCCTGATTCCAAACTGGGGAATTCAATTGCTTGATTTCCTGATTCTGTGCAACTCACTTGCCCCACTCATGCTTGTGGCAAGTAATCCTACCGTCCATGTACTGTTTTGTGGTAAAGCTACACAGTATATATCCTGTTTCACTTTCACCAATAAAAATTAAGTTCTATTCACATTTTTTTATGTTTCCAGGTACTTTGGCGCCTCTCTCTAGCCACAACTAGTAGAGATTATTCATTCAGGGCCTCAAGGTAATTGAATAGCCTTCCCTGCCATCTAACCAAGACATAGTACAAATCTAATCCTAAGGTTAGGATTCCCCGTTGTGTGTCTGTTTTGCGCCTCAGAACACAACAAAAATGGTGCTCATTACAGGGGCTGTAAGCCCCTTGGTTATCTCTTTTACAACCATCTTTTCAGGTCCCTTGCCTCCGCCTAAAAAAGAGCCAACATCACCTGAAATCACCAGTTCTCTTATCAAGAAAGACATCAAAGACCCATATATTGTACCCACTGTATTGAACCTCAGAAATGGTCCCTGTCTAGTAGCCTACCCCATGGGTACCCCTGACTTAGAACAAGTCATGGTGGTAGCCCTTGGGATAGCCCGTGACAGAGCCATCTCTTGCCTTCAAGTACAGTTCAGTTGAGCAAAATACTACAAGCTGATTTTGGCTCCACAATTCCCTCAGCATTTCCTCTCAGTGGCTGGTTCCACTAAACACCTATTGTCCTCCTTTGTGCAGCCCGCCTTAGTTCATCACCAGATGGTGCTGGGGCTTCACATCCAAGAAATTTTGTCTCTTCAAGCAGCCATCACTAATCACTGGGATCAGTTTGCTGCTTACCAGAAGTGGGTTCACTCCCTTTTTTTCTTGATATCAGATAACTAACACAACTCTGTACTTCCCAAACTTGCTTGGTTAATTCTATAGAGCAAATGCGCCAGTCTATCCCCAAGTACGTCAGGGAGCGTCTGAATGAGCTTCACCAGTTAGAACAGTCCTGGCAAACCCAAGTAGATTCCACTCTGAACGCCTACCTCTCTGACTTCAAACAACTTATACAAAAACTCAATGCATTCAGTGCTTACTCCTACAATCAATTGCAACAAGTGAAAAACCTTGCTGCTAGAGGCCTCCACAAGCTCACTGAAGAGTTTGATCAAGAAAGGACTATTGCAGCTGCCGCCATTGTCAAGTTCCAAACTCAAATGAATGAGTTGTCTACTCCCAGCCAGATGTTCCCCCATCTGATGATCTGATGGATAGAGAGCAGAAATTGTGGGACACCATTATAGAGTTATAAGTGTCCACTTGCAGCCAGGGGCGCCCAACAAAACCACCTTAGCTAGACCCTCAGGTGCTTTCCTTGATAACTCAGATTGCTGAGCTACAGCAGGAAGTTGCTGCTCTACTCAAGACTGTGGCAACTACTGCTAGCCCAGTTGAGGTCATCAACAGATATGGCTGCTGCCCTGGACTGCCAGGGAGTCCCCAAATCCAATGGGCTAGAGAGTGGATTGCTCTAGCCAATGAAGTGAACCATCTGAAGTGGGATCACTCTAGTCTTGACAAGGATGTTTAAGAAATGAATGAGTTTATTGACTTGGTAAACTTCAGGTTTGCCCCTTGCCTCTCTGTGGGACCTTCTCTGACCTCCCAGTTGGCAGAGCTTTCTACTGTGGTGACCACGCATGGCCAGCGCTTAGATGTTACCAAATAACAGGCCAACTTGGCCAACAATGTGGGTGCCCACACCTCTGAGACCTTGATATCCTTGAAGATAGTGTATGTCAGTTGTGGGCACAACAGCCCTCTTTGGAATCTGAAGCTGAATTCTCCCCGCATATAAATGTGCTTGATAGCAACAATTGTGGTCCTACCCCCAAAGTGCACTTCAAACCTATCTTCAAACAAGTATTTGATCCTAAATCATCCGCCATTGCATCATTATTGACCATCTACAAAACAGCCATGCAAAGGGCATCTTATGAGGTTAAGAAGAAGCACATTCTAACCTGCTTGCACCCTACCTTCCAGGAAGTGGTAGTGCTAGAGCTGCCCACAATTGAGAATCAGGAAGAGATGAAACTGCTTTTGATTGATGAGTTTGGTGGCAACCTTGGTTTAGAAGTGAAGAAAGATGATTTTATGCACATCCCCTTTGAGCCCAAAGAGACATTGGCTGAGTTTGGAGACAGGTTCTATATGGAAGGACAGCAATTGATAACTAGTAGACAGTTTATAGCGCATGAGGCTTACATGGATTGCTCTCAAGATATCAAAGTTAGCCTAATTCTGCTCCTCTATTTAAAAGCTCACAAAGTCATGCTCTCCTCTATGAAGAGCATCAAGACGTTACTGCAGGATATGAACTTGACCCATTCTGGAGCTGTTGTACATGATAATGGAGCTGCCTCTAACTCTGGTTCTTCTTCCTGTGGCCTGCACATCCTTGCTATGAACTCCCATAATTCTCCTAGACATCAAGGTTGCCATAATTGCGGCAAGATTGGTCATCACTCTCAAGTCTGTACCAACCCTTGGGTTGAAGGAGCTGATCCCAAGGAACAGGCAGGAAAAGAACAGTCAACTTAGAAGCAGAGACGCTCTTGGTTGACAATCCTTCCCAGTCTCCTCTGATTTCTCCATTAATATCAGACTCTGAGCCCACTGACTCTGAGGCTCCTCCCATTCTGCTGCTGTTCCATGATATCTCTGATGATTCTGACATGGATGATTCTGACATTGACAATTCTGATGCCTATGGTTATTCAGTTCTTGCAGTTCTTGAGACCATTGTTGTCCCTTACAATCTACTGTCTGGTAAAATACAACAACTACCCAGCCTTTGCCTGAAGACAAAGAGGTTGTCTCTTGTCCATACCTCACTCAAGCTAAGAGGTCTCCTGTACTTTTAGAATCTTTCAAAGAAGCTGATGAAGTAGCTGTTGCTGTTATCAAGAACGTTTCAGTCTCACTTCCTCTTCAGACTGTCTACAAGGAGTTTTCAGGTTTAAAGTGCATGATCAAAAAGTGAGACAAAGAACTAGCAGAAGCCCAAGACATCTTGGCTGTCCTCCCTCCCTTTGGTTGTACTACATCTTGTGTAGAGATATCCATCCAAAAGGTAAAGATCAAGGCTGTCTTAGATAAATGATCTCCTATTGTTGTGTTCTGAGGCGCAGCAAAGACACACAACGGGAAATCCTAACCTTATAGTTGGATTTGTACTAAGTCTTGGTTAGATGACAGGGAAGGGGATGTGATTACCTTGCGCTTCTGGAAGAATAATATCTACTAGTTGTGTCTAGAGAGAGGCGCAGAAGTACGGAAGACACAAAGACAAAAATGTGAATAGAACTTAATTTTATTGTTGAATTAGGAAAAGGAATATACAGTGGTTGTTTATACCACAAAACACTACCAGGACGGTAGGATCACTTGCCACCAGCATGAGTGGGGCAAGTGAGTTGTGCAGGATCAAGAAACCAAACAATTGTATTTCCTGATTCAGCCATCAACTCATTTCAAGAGGCAAAAGCAAAAGCAAGAGATTTGTCCTCAAAATGGCCCACCAAAGGCAAAATCAAAATACAGTGAATAGTGGTTTTTCACAACACCTGTGAATGTCATCTCTTCAAAACTTGTTAAGAAGCTTAAGCTCTCCCCTAACCTTAACTACCATCAGTCTTATGGTAAAGCTGGGTTGTCCATGACTTGCACTATAGGGGCCTATTCTTCTCTCCGGATGTGGTTTGGTAAACTACTATTGATTGCGCCTGCTGTAGTTTTGGGAGAATGAGGGTTATGATCTTCTAGCTGGTACCCAATTCCTTAGGGAGTACAATGGGATCATCAATTTGAAATACAACTATCTCTCTATCCTAGGGTATGAGGTCCCGTTAATCTTTGAAGAGCCTGTCAAAGTTTTTGGGAAGCGCCTCAAGATGTGTGCCTTAGAGTACCCTACTGGGATCTTACTCTAAAGTACTGTACCCACTTGTCCAACATGAAGTGCCCTCCTATGGCCTGCATCTGAAGAAATTCTTCTCCTGGCTACCTCCACTGTGACCATTCCCCCGGCTCTTAAGCTATCCTGGATTCTCAGATACTGTATAGGTTGACTGAACGCACATTCTTAGAGCTGTACTCTCCCCTTTATTAGGCCGCTCTGAAACTTACCTCTTCCCAGGGATTTTAGACTTCTCTCACAAGGACCCCGTTCAGTTGCCAGTAGCCAAACTAACTTCTCTCCCCATTTATGTCTCTAGAGGTCAGGTTGTTGGCTACGGCAATTTTCTGAATGCTCCTGATGTGCTATCCCTGCATCCCTTTGATGCTTTCCAGGACTTCAACTTACCTGAAGACAAACCCCACATCCTATCTTTATTTACTGCACAATACTTCCCACATCTGTCTCTGGTCCAGCAGAAAGAGATGTTTGACCTGCTAGATCAGTTCTCATATATCTTTGCTAAAGATAGCATTGATTATGGTCTAGCTAAAGTGTCAGGGAACCAACCCTGATCTGCCAGCTTGCTAGTGTTTGGGAACTGGTGGGTTGTGGACTGGGTGGGCAGGGCCCACCAAAGGATTGGTTCTAACTTAAGGAGGTAGGACATTGACTTGCCTACCCACGATCATGGAATGGCAGTGGGGACTATAGTATCTATTACTCCTGTGAGAGTAATATATACAATTCCAAAAAGCTTGTTGGTATGGTCCAGCAGGAGCTCAGTGGCGGCGGCAGGCATGGGTTTGGGGGTGGCAGGTGGTTCCATGTCTATTTGGTAGGCAGGGAGGAAGTTGTACTGTAAATTCAGAACCTAAAGGTAAAAATGTGGAATTGTCAAATTCTTTTGCATGAACTCACTAACTTAATGGAGTAATTTTCATCCCAGGACAACTTAATTATTTATATAAAAGGATGAAATATATTCCAGTAAGTTGATGAGTTCACGCAAAAGAATTTGACAATTCCGCATTTTTACCTTTAGGTTCTGAATCTACAGTATTTATCTCTGAACAGTTGGGATTTGGTAATGTACCAAGGGCCTTTTTGGTTGTATCTGGTTAACTCTGTAGTTCTGGCCAAGAGATCCCAGGCTAGTATGCTGTTGGTGGTGTATTCCTTGTACTCAGGATTTAAGGGGTACTCTGTGAAATGGACAGGATCAAAGGGAGCATCTGGCGGGTGGTACATAGAGGGCGGGCTGGAAGGAGGGCCAGATGATCTTTGAGTTAACTGGCAGATGACAAGAATAAAATACAGTAATAATTGGGGAAATCAATATCTCATGACCTTTTTTAAAAATTAAAAAGAGGGTTGATCTTGGCCTTGCAGGTATTTATACCACACTGCCAGGCTTCACTTCCTGGTTGGGGTTTCTGGGCTTGGGTGGGTTGGCATCAGGGGTCTTAGATGGCAGTGTGGCGCTTGGCACTAGCGGTTTGCTACTGGCTGCTTTGGGACAAGAAGACTATAAATCCTTCTGTTTGTTGATTTGGGTATTGGGTGCCTCTTCAGGTTCAGTCCCTCCTCTGGGACTTTGGGGGAGTTCAGAATAACTCTCTTTGAAAAACTTGTGCATTTTACCAAACAAACCACCAGTGTCAGGCGTTGGCACCTTGGGGAAATTCCCGGTGTCTTGCACTGGCGGTTTTCTTGCAGAATCCTGCAGGACGGCTAAGGGTTTAGGTCCTGGCGGGCTGGCAACAACTTTATCCATCAGTAGTGGGTTATTGGGTTCCCAACCTATGGGTCTGGCAGTCTGCAAAGAGTTTTGTCCTGAGTTTGACTCTGGTTCTGTATTTTGCAATTTAGGAGCATCCAAATTGTCATTCCTGACATAAAGGAGCTTTTCATCAAATTGATACTGATGATGCTCCCCTTTTTACTAAACCTGTCACAGATCCACTCATTGGCAAGCCTTTTTTAATTGAATGGATAAGAGCTCCCAAGTTGAATTTGATCAGAGTGGAACCTACTGGAATCCCAATCATTAACATGTGTAGAAGGTGACCAAATAGGCAAAATCTTCCCAAGAAGGGAGTGAAGTGATTGAGGAGATAATAAGCACTAGTTTACCCCAAGACTAACCAGGGGGCCTTGGGGCAAATGATAGGTAGGAATTGAGCTGTTTTGACATAAGGGGTGTGTCTTTGACGCGGACTGAAACAATACCAAATTGAGTCTTCATATTTGTCAGTAGGAGTTGGTTCTGGGTTTTTGAAGTTAACATTTGCTTGCCCATAACTGATTAACACACAAAAATTCCATACAAGGAAGATGAACTTCATGTTGTTGGGGAAGAACCTTTAGAATCTACTAATCAAGTGTTTAGAATTAAAAATATAGATTTATTTGGTTGGTAGGAATAAAAGAAATTGTTGGAGCAATTTGGATGGGAAGAATTTTTCAGTTTAAATACTGACTTCAAGTGAGGAAGGGAACATTGTGGTTACCAGGTGGATCTGCAAGAGTGATTTGAGAAGTATTGCCTTGCAGGACTGCAGCAGGCTGCAGCCTGCAATGCAAGAAGAGGCAGGTTGTGATATTGCATTGCAGTATTGTACCTTACTATGGTTGGGGATGGTATCTGGGGCTGGATGAGCAGTATTTCTTTGGCTTGGATGGTTCACTGGGTTTGATTGGATACTTGGGTCCCTGAATCTCTGGTTTGGGCAATCTTTGCATTTAATTCCTGATTGAGTGGCTGTTTTATGTTTATCAGAGCCAAAATTTAATGCTGAATCTTTATCATTGTTGTTATTGTTGTCCAGAGCCTTAATTTTTTATTTTGAATTAGAATTTATGTTTTGGTCTTGGTTTTCACGTTTGCTTTTATTTTTGCTTTCAAAATTGATTCTAATACATTCATTTATCATTTTAAAATGTGTTTTTGAATTGATTTCATTTAAAGATTTGGTTTTGTCCTTGGTTTCTGATTTAGCATTTAAAAATGCAACTTCTGGTTTCTTAATAATTTTAAAACAATTAAGATCTGATTTCCAATTTGTGTTAGGGATGGAATCCCTTACAAAACCTTACTGCTGTAGTTAAGTAGAAGACACTCAGGTGTCTAAGGAACTTAAACAAATACTAGACTCTGGGTTACTTGCACCTTCCCAAAGTACATAGGCCTCCCCTTCTCATACTAAAAAAAGAAGGATGGAGGTCACTGCATTGTGATGGATTATTGACAGTTAAATTCTTTAACCAAGAAGGATTCTTATCCCTTGCCGTGTATTAGTGATGCTCTCCACCGCCTTGGAGACTCTAAGTTCCTCTCCTCTATGAATCTAGCCTCTAGCTACTGGCAAGTTGATCTTTCCCCTGAGGATAGACAGAAGGCTTCACTAATCACCTACAAAGGATTTTTTAGGCCTACGTGAATGCTGCAAGGGCTCTACAACGCCCCTGCTACCTTTCAATGGGCCATGGACTCCATCCTTTGTAATCTGAAGCTTTCATGCGTCCTGGTATACTTGGATGATATAAAAGTCTTCAGCGCTACCTTTACTGATTACCTGACCCACCTCAAAGAAGTGTTCCTGAAAATTTGAGAGGCTGGCCTTAAGCTGAAACCATCAAAGTGTGCCTTCTTCAAGGAACGTCTTGAATCCTTGGGCCATGAAGTAACCAAACTGGGATTCGTCCAATGACCAAGAAAGTTGAGGCCATTGAAAAACTGCTTCCACCCACCAACCCGCGCAAGGTGCAAGTCTTTATGGACATGATGGGTTATTACAGGCAGTTTATCCCTGACTTTGCTGACACTATCCAACCTTTGGTTCAGCTGTTACACAACGTCCCCTTCAAATGGACTGCTAGTCAACAACAGGCCTTTGAGACCCTTAAGCAAACCTCAAATAGGCTCCCATCTTGGTGTATCCTGACTACAATAAGGAATTCATCCTATATACTGATGCTAGTGACCTGGCCATTGGAGCCATCTTGTCTCAATTGGATGATGAAGGTGTGGACCACCCTGTAGTGTATACATCTTTTATCCTTAACAAGCATGAAAAGAACTATAGTGTCACAGAAAAAGAGTGCCTTGTTGTACTGAATGCAGTCAAACAATTTTTTCACTACATTTATGGTATCCATTTCACTGTAGTCACTGACCACGCCTTGCTCAAGTGGCTGCAGCAGCTCAGAGAACCAGAGGGACAACTAGCTAGATAGCCCTTTGAATGAAGGGCTATGAATTCACGGTGCTGCATTGTCCCGGGATTCAACATCAGAACGCTGATGGATTGTCCAGAATCCCATTCTTGCTCTACACCCTGCTGAAGCTGATTGATTACATGAACTAATTGGTTATCCTTCTTCTTGGGAGAAAGAGACTGAAGAAATTTGACTTGCCCTGTCCAAACTATCTGAGGACACGCTCATTTGTGACAACCAGCTCTTCAAAAAAGTGCCAGACCAATACCTGCCTTATGTACAGCCTAGCATTTGTCTTTTGCTGGTGCTCCAAGATCATAAGGAGACAGGACATGGGGGCATTGCCAAGACCTATGACTGACTCCAGAAGAACTATTACTGGGAGAACCTCCGTCTGCTGATTCCAGATGCCATTGCTAGTTGTCATGACTGTCATCTACAATGTCCTCAAGCCTCCTCTCATGAGTTCAAGCTAGTCCCTCCACAGTACGCCTTTCACACTGTTAGCATTGACGCAGTAGGTCCTCTTTCCTGCTCCTGCTCAGGCTGCTGCTTTATCCTAATTGCTGTTGATCATTTCAGCAAATGGGTAGAAGCTCGCCCTACTAAGGACATCACTGCTAAGACAACTGCTGCCTTCTTTCTGCAATATGTATTCTATTTCCATGGCTGCCCACAAGTGTTGTTGTCAGACAACAGAACCAACTTCAATGCTAAGTTGATAACCTCTGTTGTTAAAGCCATGGGGTCTCACCAGTCTTTCTCTTCTCCCTATAATCCTTTTACCAATGGGGCGTTTGAGCATGCTAATTTGACCTTGGTCTCCATCATGAGGAAGCTCACTTACTCCAATGCTGCAAACTGGGATCTATACTTGCCCTATGCTCTCTTCACCTATTGTCTCAGCAAACACCGTGTCACTGGGTATTCTCCCTTTGCTATGTTGTATGGGCGCAAGGCCACCACTCTGTTACTCTTGGGGCCCCCTACTTTCCTCTGATAGGGCTATGGACCCTGATGCCCATATCAAAGACCTAGTCAACTGCATAATCAGCATACTGGCCACAGCGTATACTTCTGCGTATAAGACCAAGATGCTTGAGCTCTCTCCTGACAATGCTGGATGCTCTCCTTTGTCTGAGTTTAACATTGGGGATCACATCCTTTACTATCAGCATAGAGTAGGAGGACGCGCTCACAAGCTAGATATGTTATGGGTTGGGCCTCTAGAGGTAACCTTCAAACCAGGGTCAGAGTACACTGTGAAACTCCTCTCTAGTGGTTGTCTGTTTGCCCAAGTGCATGCCAAGTTTCTCCACAAGTGCTACCCCCTAAGGCCAATCTAGAAGAGAGCAATGTTGTGAGTGCTGCCACTCATAATGGTTCAATTTTGCTGTTGTTGGGTTATTTCCAGGACAGGTTGCTTGTTTTTGCTGTTGCCCCTCAGAATGGGTCTGATTCTGAACTGGGAATTTTGATTGTCTGGTTTCCTGATCCTGCGCAGCTCACTTGCCCACGCATGCCTGGGGCAAGCAATCCTAATATAAATGTACTGCTTTGCAGTAAAGCTGCACAGGATATATCATATTTCACTTTCATCAGTAAAGATCAAGTTCTATCCACATTTCTGTCCTTGTGTTTCCAAGTACTTCAGCGCCTCTCTCTAGCCATAGCTAGTAGAGACGGTTCATTCAGGGCATCAAGGTAATCACATAGCCTTCCCTGCCATCTAACCAAGACTTATTACATATCCAATCCTAAGGTTAGGATTCAACGCTGTGTGTCTGTGCTGCGCCTCAGAACATGAGCAAAGGTGGCTGGGTTCTGTTCAGACATTTCCTCTTTCATGGGTGTGGTCAGAAACCTGTAGCTGCTACCAGTGATGAGGAGCAGCTTTTGGGGAACTTCAAATCTGGATTTGGGGAAGAAAGAAGTATATTTTATCAGACAATACTTTAGAATTATATAGCTTGTGCTGTGACGGGGATTTAAGCTGTATCAAAGATAGGGGTGGTCATGTGTGAGTTGGATTTGGATTGCTGGATACCTGGACAAGTTATGTGATACTGGTTTGTTGCTGTTTCTAGAATGCTGAACTGGATATTGGATTGGTGCCAAACCAGGCAATGACTGGATGTTATGTGTGTTGGCAACAACCAGAACACCAGTACATCCAGCTCCCTGACAATAGTATGGGGAGAACCACAATGAACTGTTATCTCATGCCATAAAGGTTGTAAATGCTGAGCTCTGGGGTTGAATCTTGTGTTCAGGGGAACGGATAGGCTGTCCAAGTAAGAGATGAAGGGGTTGATGTTTCTGGAAAAGAAGGCCTAAACCCACTATATAGAGGTATTACCTATGTTTTAGGCAAGGCAGATTATCATACATCTTTCTGATAGGAACCAAAACTATTCTATTTATAGCTTATAACTACATAGATATTTCTTGTATAGTTAATCAATTATAATTATTAGACTTGGTTTTCAATACTGTTGGAAAAACTGCTTGGTGACTTCCAGCACTGGTACTATGTAGCTTTTGATTGAAGTATCCCTTTCAGTGTAAATCTCCACCAAAACCTTTGCCCTGTCACCAGCTTGCTATATATTGGCCCTGATTGGTAGCAAGTTCTTTCCTCATACAGATCCATCCCTATCAACAACATGAAGGATAACTCTACCAACAACAGAAACATGTATTCCAAGATGAAAAATCTTGGGAGCTTTTGTTGATGAAATGAATTGTTGATCTTGAAAGCATCAATAATTCAAGAAATAATTATCATTTCAGTATTTTTAAAGTGATGAACTGTTCTTTGTGCCTGGTTAAGTCTTGACCATAC